>JACXGJ010006914.1:0-32481 GCA_016801105.1 Esox niger
GTCTTATGCTCTAGCTGCTTCTGTATATTTTGTTTCTGGAGTGTTTTTTGTAGACTACATGAACCGAAACAGTTTGTCATTGATCTTCACCTCACACACCTTCAATCCAGCAAACACGTAATGTAACCACAACGTCCCAACTTGGTCATGTAGTGACCTTCTTTAGACATTTTGGCAACGTAGTCTGAAGGTAAAATAATGACCACTACATCTGGTCACTTACCTCCCTACAATGATGTGGCAACATAATCTAAAAGCTTTTTTGTTTCTTCCTAACCACGTCAGAGCCACGTAATTTCACGTATTCATCACAACTGTATACCAACAGTGAGCCAAAAGTAAATATTTAAAGTATTTTAACAGCATATAAAATACAATTGTTGTTACAAAATATATATTCTGAACCCTGTTCCCACTTTTGCCACATTTCTGTACATGGTTATTTAAATACTGAGAGGAAAAACATCAATAAAAGGATGTACATTTTTTAACATGTATTTTTTTTAAATACACTGACATGTAAAACATTTGAACAGTAGGTGTATTTAACAGTATGGATTATTATTTTTGGTCCACATTTCTGAGCAACCAGCTATAGGGTTGGAAGACATTAGTGCAAATTGCAAACGCCAGGTTATTACTGTGTTATGCAGTTTACCAGTCTTTGACAAGATTAGAAACCCAAAACATACTACACTCTTGGAACAAGGAACTTCATACTATCCCACCAAACAGCACAGTATCCTACAGTTGGACCTATTTGCAATGGCAACCTTTGCCAAGTAACACATAGAAACACACAATATAAAATAATATATAATATTGTGCAAATTAGGTGGTCAGATTAAAGAAAATAAACCATGTGGTCTGAATCCTGTAAGCTGATTGGTGGATATACATGGTATGAGACTGTATACCATGGGTATTGTGTGACAGTTTCTCAAATTACTTTGACCACTGGTTCAAAATAACAAGGCATCTCGAATGTTTGTTATAAGTACTGCAACATAGCACTGCATCCAATCACTCCGCTCTTAGCTTTGGTATATTTACCATATACCACACCCCCTCAATACTTATTGCTTAATTATACCAGTAGGCTAAAACCTTAGGTGACACAGGTCCAGGTGTAAAAATTAATTACACCAAAAATGGCATCACTTGTGTCGTGAGAGTGCATAGATAGTATTTTAATATCTACGGTAAGCATATTGCGTCAGGTATTTGCAAATTATATCAAAGTCTAAGAATGAGTCATTTCAAAAGGGATTTATTGCAAAACAGGAATTCAATTCTAAGTATGATTTTAGATTGGAGGTGGTCAGCATGGGTCTGAAAGGAGAGTGAGCAATCAAATCATATTGCTACATACTTGTAAGTCAACTTACCCTATTCAGATGTGTCTGCGGTGATCATATTGGTAAAGCAGGCAAGGATGGGGAGCTTTTAGTTAAAAAGCATGCATTTAGTCTTACTCGAATTGAGGAGAAGTTGGAAATTATGGAAAGAATGTTGTATATCATTAAAGCATTGTTCAACAAGGAATCAGAAAAGTGACGGCCAGTATAGTCATCAACAAAGGTAAATGAGAAGGTTACAGGCAGGAATAGCAAAGTTAATACTATAAAGACAGTTCACAACAGTAGAACAACATACAAGTTTACAAGCAAGATGCAGATATCCAGAAAAGCTTAATTCCAAGACTTCTGCATCGTATATGAATGATCATGAGTAGAACCCGCCTAGTCTTACTCAAAACAAACACTGATAACTTTTTGGCATATGCAATATGTTAGCTTTTGAAGATGTATGAGATTTAAAATGTTTACCACTTCAAAATCCATGTATGCATTGATAATAAATATAATAAATGAGCAGTGTCTTATCTTATTAGAATTTTTTGTTTACTTTTACTGAATAGTGTTAGGCTTTGACAAGTCATTAAGAAAAACAGATTATGCAGCTGGACAGAGACAGTCAGGCAGCCAGGACAGATCCTAGGAGCTCACTCTTCCTCAGGATAGTTATTGACTGAATTGAGTGGCTTCATGCTGACGTTCAGGTCCTATATCCTCATGTTGGCCATCTGTTCAGTGGGGGCAACTTGAATCCCTGCTACCATTGCAGCAAAGCTGCAGATTCTTTGAAACGCTCCCTCCAATAGGCCCACCTTGTCCATCATGACCTAGGCCGAGGAAAGGACGTTGTCCAGGGTCTTGGTGCTGTTGAGCCAGGGGTGTTCCAGAATCCACCTGATAGTCAACCTCTCCTCAGGTTTCACCTTCAGGAGCCTGCCGACAGAGCAACATTAGTGAGCTGGCATCAAACACAGAGCACCACAAAACAAATGTAGAATGATTTGCTGCCAGTATGTTGACAAACTTCACAATAATTACAAACGCTGCACCTGAGTAAGCCTAACAAGAAATTCTACACATCTCCTGGGGACTAATTGGAGGTGGTTTATGTGGGTCTGGAGGTAGAGTGAACTGTCTAACCAGACATCAAGGTATTTGTAGGTGTCCTCATATTTTAATTCAGATCCATCCAGAGTGGTGATGCTAGTCAGACGGGCAGGTGTGTGCAGTGATTTGTTGAAAAGCATGCACTTAGTTTTACCAGGGTTTAGTAGTAGTTTGTTGTACAGCACCATTTATTGGGAATGATCAACAAGAATATCAAAAATACCCACACTATATGCAAATACCTGCACTCTATTTGCCATGGTCGACAAGCGTACAAACCCCCTAAAGCAGATAGCATCAGAACTCATGTCCACTGTGAAATGTAATGAATTTGCATGTTTCTTTAGTGAAAAAAATCGAAGTATTAGACAAGCCATTAGAACTACACAGTCTAGCTATGACACTGTACCATCTGTACAACCACCAAGACATAACCTGGTAATTATGCTTCAATTTAAAACAATTGATAAAAAATCCCTAGAAGAAACAGTTCAACATCTTAAAGCTTCCACATGTAGTTGCCACATTGCCATCAGACTTTAAAAAAAAAAATTATCTCTATAACAATGTACCTACATCAAATAGTTTATAGCTCTTTACGATCAGGCATTTTCCCAATGTCTCTAAAAACAGCTACCATTAAGCCCATATAAAAAAATACACTGGATGAATCTATACTGAACAACTATAGACATGTCAAATCTCCCCTTTATAGCCAAGATCTTTGAGAAGGTTGTCTTCAATCAACTCAGCAATTTTGTGTCCTCGAGATCTCTTAGACAAATTTTAGCCAGGCTTCCAACCCCAAAACCCTATCGAAACAGCCCTGATAAATGTTTTAAACTACCTCTGAGCCAAATTCTACAGAAACACAACATTAATTACCTTTGCTATGCAGATCAAATATATATGACTCTTGAACCATATGACAACAGCTTCGACTCACGGTATAGAGCACAAAAATACCTGGATGAATCAACATTCTACAATTAAACCAAGATTATTGTGTTTGGCAACAAAAATAAAAAACTACTATCAATAAAGAGCTGAATTCTCTTGCCCTAAAAACCAGAGACCAAGTGTGTAATCTTGGTGTTCAGATTTAAGAGTCAAACTGGAATCAACTACCAGAAAACCTTCCTATGTTTTTCTTTCAGTTTTATTATTATTATTATTATTCTATTATTATTATTATATTGTATTTTTATACATATTTGTTTTTTGTAAAGGGCATTGAATTGCTTCTTTGTATGAATTGTGCTATATAAATAAACTTGCTTGCTAGTAGTTGGAGGTCACGGACGGAGATCTACATGGATGATGGTGTCTGCCTAGAGCTGGATCTTTGAGTCACCAGCAGCAAGAGCAACATCACTGATATACAGAAAAAAGAAAATCATTCAGTGCATCAACTTGTTAACACTCACAGTCAAGTCATGCCCAGCTACATCGCATCTAATGCAGTTCAACAACTCCTGTACAATGTCCATATCAATGTCAGTCTAAAAACCTTACCACTTCACGCTTGATAATTCAGCATTAGCTTATAGAGCATTAGCTCGAGGCCCGCTATTTTCCTGTCAGTGACCATTAGTCGACATCTTTACTCAGCTTTTGGACCGACTGTAGTTTTCACAATTTGGTCAGATAATATTAGATAACATCGTTTTCAGTAAGTTTGCGTTGAAAGTTAAGATAGTTACGTTTAAGTTAGACATTAGTTTGTAGCCAAGTTGCTGGTTGTTAGCAAGCTAACAATAAGCTTCCTAGCTACCAACCGTTTGTATACACTAATGCTATAGCAAACATAAAATACATTGATTTGTACTTGTGTCTATAGTGTGCCGCTGAGTAAATGTGCTATTGTATTGCATTAGCTAAGTTAGTTAGTTAGTTAGAATTACTGTTACTTTTTAACTTTTAACTGCACTGTCAGGAGTAGGAAAACCAAATATTTCATTGCTTTAACTTGTCATTGCCAATGACCAATAAACCTTTGAACTTGACTTCAGTAAAAAAAACTACTTGAAGACTTGGAGATCTGCCACAAGCACTCTCAAAAAATTTGTGCAAGTCAGGCAAAGAACTTCATTCAGCTGAGCAGAGATGGCCCTCATAGACACTTTCATGATTCATGTGGTAGTGATGAAAGTGGAATGGAGAACAGCTGTCAGGGGGAATGTGATGTCAGCAACCATGAAGACAATTTTAAGGAGTCACTCAACATCTAGGAAAGTGGCGTGGATTCACTCCAGACGAGTAGTGACTCAGACCTTTGAGGGTACATCATGACCTTGGCTTGGTATCAAGAGAATTTTCCACTAATTGAACAATACTGACTGGCATTTGCAAGGCTTTGGATATCTTTTCATATCCTTTTCCATCTTTATTAAGTTCAATTGCCATATTACACCGTTCTTTGGTCAGTTATTTTCTGCTCCCCATGGCTCAATATCTAGCCTGCTCAGTGCATCCCCATGAGAGCTCATAAACTTACTGACTATTAATACACAGACACTAATTGCAATTTAAAAAGCCACAGATGTGGGAAGTTCACCTCTAATTGCCATTTTCACCTGTGTATGTCCCCTTGTGTGTCTAAAACAAGGCCAAACATTCAAGGGTATGTACACTTTTTTGATCAGGGCCATTCGGGTGATTTCCCCAAACAAAAACAAAAAAAGCGTCTCCATAATGTTATTTATTCTGATATGATTTATGATGGACCAAGTAAGAACTGGGAGAATTTAAAGGGACTGTCTTGAAAATGGCTGATGAGTTCTGGTTCTGTGCTCTGCACCTCAGTGAGGGTAATGGTCTTCCTCACCCATCCTTTCAACAGACCGTTGTACAACATGTAGTTTCCATCATGGCTGCTTTCATGGTCAAGTGAGTGGTGAGGCAGCACCCTTCTCAGTCACCGTAGGCACAGGCTTTGATTCCTATGGCACAGACAGTGCGGTCAGCCATCTACCCAAGGTTCTTGGATTCCACAATCCCATGGCTGTAGAAGGTGTCAGACATGAACTGTAGGTTTGTGTGCATTTTGCACAGGCACATGGCCCGATCAGCATCAGTAGGGGCCACAACCCAAAATGGCCAACATGCACAAAACAGACAGTATGAGTTTTCAGGTGCCAATCTCTTTTAAAGGTTCTTTAATTTGTCAGTTAGCAGTCCCTTCTGCCTCCTTCCTCTCAGTTATGGTCTGCAGTTGTCATATCACTCACATCATTGCAAAGAAATAAGGTATGGATTCAGGCTTTACTCTCCGCTCTCCTTTAACTTTTTCTTCCCTGAATACCAATCAATAAAATTTATTTTATAAAGCCCTTTTTACATTAGCAGTTGCCACAAAGTGCTTTCACAGAACACCTGGCCTAAAACCCAAAGGAGCAAACAGCAGTAGTGTTGAACTTCAATGGCTAGGAAAAACTCCCTAAGAAGGCCAAAAGTTTGTTAAAAACCAAGAGAGGAACTAGGCTCTGTTGGGTGACCCGTCCTCTTTTGGCTATGCCGGGTGAACATATTAAGAGTCCAAATTGTAATAGTTAATCGATGCATGTGGGCTGAACCCAGAGTCTATTTAAATCTAGTCCAGATCGGAGGCATGACCAGATGAACAAGGACAGGGACAGACGGGGGGAGCAGAGTGGCAGCTGAAATCGTCAGGTATCGTCTTGCACTGCAACACAATAAGGAGGACTTTGGACAGGGACTGCAACGAGCCTGGTACTCCATAAATGTGGGCAAAGGACCTCATGTCCTAGTAAGTTTAAAACGACAGAAGACAGGGAAAATCTAGACCCTGCTCCCCCAGCACATTAATATAGCAGCGTATGTGCTTGGGGCTGAGACTGGGGGGTCCAGTGACACTGTGGCCCAATCCGGGGGAGGCCTCGGATATTTGTGGTACAATATTAGGTAGAAATTGTACCTAAATATTTTAGGTAGAAATGTTAGGTACAATTAAAAGGCCCGCATCTTGCGATCTAAGGTTACATGCAGTTATGTATGGCTGGATTATTTCAGCGAGATAAGTAGGAGTAAGTCCATGTATTGATTTATAGGTTAACAATAATACCTTAAAAGCAGCCCTAACCCTAACAGGTAGCCAGTGTAAAAAGGCTGGTACTGGAGAAAATATCTTTGTTCTAGTTGGGATTCTAGCAGCCGTGTGCAGCACTAATTGAAGTTTATTTATTTATTTATTTATCAGGGTAACCAGTTAAAAGAGCATTGCAGTGATCTAATCATGAAGTAACAAAAGCATTGATTTGTTTTTCTACATCAGTTTTTGATTTGCAATGTTTCAAAAATGAAAATAAGCAGCTCTTGAGATATATTTTATAAGTTCAACAAAGGGGAGGTCAAGGTTGAGAGGAAATGGGCATAAGAAACACAATACAGATGTGCTGACTAACTCTGAACAAAGGACCATAGATGGACATGGAGGTGTTGCCTGTTACTGATGGGCCCCAGACATCCTGTCCATACCTCCTGCTAGGAGTTGCCCATGTGACTGTCACAGGCTTGATGGATAGGACCATTTACCATAGGTTGGAACATACCATACAAGGATCTTTTTTAGGATAAACCTTTCTTATTGGAGGGTAGTTGACTGTGTAACGGCTGTTTATGACCACTGACCACCGCCCATGTGTCCTGGTGTAAAAGTCTGCATTCACTTTGTATTCATTGAAGAGAAAAAGGAAAGAACTATGGAAGGTTAACATCGTTGCCTCGTGCTGAATAAAAATATGGCTCTCCCCTGACTTCTGGTTGGATTAATTTTGTTCATGGATCTCAAATGGATGGAAACCCACAGTTAAATCGGCATGAGTATCCAGATGAACACATCTGGAACGAAAGAAGACCTAGAAATGTCCTTTTTTAGGCAATGGAAACCTGTGTTGAGGACACGCAAGACTTACGTTGACACTGAAAGAGGTGTTCTTAGTCTTAGCCCAGAGACTCCACAGAAGATATACTAAATCATCCCAGTTGTGATGGGAAGTGCTTACTAGACTGAAATGTGTCACATGTGTATTATAAGACCTAATATAGGCCACTCTTATATAAGTGAGAAACATTTGTTACTCATCTCAAAGTCCTTGCTAGGCGGATAGCAGGTTGACAAGTGTGTAGTAATAATTTAAATCTTGGGGAAGTATGACGTCTTTAAGTTAAAAACAACATGGTAAAAATGAGGACTGCAGCCTTATTCATTGTAATGGAGAAAATAGCTGAAGACATCAAAAATAGCTTGAAAATTGATGATTGTTGCCCTGAGACAATTGAAAAATACACCATTATTCCAGAAGATATTTTTAGTTTTTTGATATACAGAAAATATGGGAAGAAATTCAAAGAATGCCTGATGAATAACAAAAAACATGTTGGTCATTGATTTTGTTATCAGAAATTCAAAAATGGAATGATAAATTCCTCAAAGATTGTCTTAAAAGATGTTTGAAGGAAAAAGTGTGTTTTTGGACGTTGGCTGAACAAATGGCTGAACTGGACAATTTGAAAAATAGACTTGAAAAGTTAAAAAAGGAACTGGAAACCTTTTTTAACTGTCTTTAGATGTTAAAAAAGGTTTGTCTTTAGATGTTTAAAAACATCTAAAGACACTCAAAGCCCATTGGAAAAGAAACCAGGATCATGTCACTCTTGTGGAATCCCTGGCCATTGGCAGAATGAATGTTGCAAGAAGAACCAAAGGAAAAAGACAGGATGCACAGACAGTTGGAACACTCTGCCCACATAAGTAAGGAAAGATCTCCCATGTATGGAATTCAGGAATCAAAGACAGAGGATTTCCCAGCGACACCTGGAACAGACATGAGCATTTATAATCATAGATTAAGAGTTTTAATGTGTTGCTAAAAATGGACTGTACCTAAATATTGAGTAGAGCTGGAACTTAATCAAGGAAATCTGATCACTTCCCTTGATAATCGCGCTTATTCATGTGAATATTTACTTCAAAGCACTTTGATGGTATTTAGCATGTTTTAATGGCATTTCGAAATAGCCTGTTTTGTTCTGTCACACTTAAACATGTTTTAATAGGTATTCAAGGAATAGCCTGTTTTGTTGTGCTTTGTCATGATTCTTTATGTAATTTTAAATCAAACGTATTTATTACATTGATGATAATGTTTATAACTGTAAGGCCTCAAGAGGCTTTAACAGGCCCACCGCATAATGACCATCTGTTGCATGCTGAGCTGCTCACTAGCACACGTGGGCACATCCAACCCTAGTGATTAATTCGAAATTGGTAGAATTATGATTTTCTAATCTGGTAGTAGAGTCTCATGGTTTTCTTACAAAATGTTAAAAAAAAAATTTTTTTTAACAGAACAGCCAAAACTCACTTTTGGCTGTTCTGACCCTTTTTGTCATAATTTCATATGAAACTTTAATCTCAATCTTTTGTCTAAAACCAAATTGTAACATACAATCAAATTCAGTGCATATGGAAAGCCATGTGTTTTACCTAATTTCAAAAAATAATTACCCTATATTGTTTCCCTATCAACAGTCGTCCTGTTATGAGGCAGAGAGAGAGAGAGAACACACATTCCAACTTGGTGGAAAGTATTCAGTCCTCATGGGACACAGGGTAATCTCCTTAAATATCACCATGTGGATTCTTCATTTTACCACTTATACCATAAATATCTTATTTCGGTAAGATTTGGTTTCGCAGTTTTCTTACATAAAGTTAAAATATTGTATTCTCCCTCCTAATCTGTTTTATAAGTGGTAGAATGAAGAATCCACATGGTGATGGTCTTTCACGTTAAGTGAACACTCTGTTTCCCGTGAAGTCTGGTTTCGCATCCGCTATAGTCTTAGCCTGCAACAGAGTGACATAGCCACAGCCCGTTTATTCCCCGACTGGCCAAAGTCCGTAAAATTTGATTTCCTAATTGAATTTTTGAATTGGGTTTGGTTAAATTATGTAGTTTCACTTTGTTTGTATTTACTAAGATGACTGGGGTATTACTTGTGTTTTAAGACTGATGCCCGATACTCGTTAATGGAGTTCTATTTCTGAAATAGTACACAAATAAATGGACAAATGGGGTAGATTGCTGTGACAGTATTTAGAGATCTGGATTGGAGTATTCTGGGGATTACTCTCTGATTGTACCTTGTTTTTAGTGATATCATACATCTGTTTTCTGTTGACATCAAGGTGGAGTTTTTTTCCCCCTTCTTTTCCGACCTGCTGTTACTGTGTTGATATGATAAGCGTTTTTTTTTTTTTACCAACAGTGACTATTGGATGAGTTGGTTCATAACTCTGAACCTTCGGTTGATGTGGGATATCGGCTAAGTTGAAAGCAGGACGTCTCTTACTACAGTTAGTTTGAGGACCATGTCAGATGTTTTTGTGTGGAAACTTGCATTTCATTAACATTATAAACAATCCATTTGGCCTTCATGGCCTACAAGCAGTGGGTACAGTCCTGAGCTCCAGGAAGGGGGGAGACCCCCTGAAATGGCCTCTACCAACTTTTCCCATTAAATTGAACTAGCCCATTACGGGTTAAATTTTAATGTTCAGACTGGTCTCATCTGTGGTAATTTCCCCAACATGAGTATATTTTGTTTTCGTATAATCAAATGTTAGGTGCAAGCTGAATATATTTTCCTCTCAATAGCTTTCATGTTGGTATGTGTGGTTTTACAACCACCTTGTTGTGAGGGTAGAGACCTAAAGTCATCCCCCATTGTTAATGATTAGTACAATCTTGAAGTCAGTGCATGGAATATGCATGAAAGAGCAGATTTTGGTTTTGGCTGACCCCTACTGTTTAGAATAGCATCGGTCGTCAGGAAAGGTTGCATCAAAGTTGGAGAAATTCCATAAACTTTAGGAGGTTAATTGAGACATGATGTTAATGTTTTCACAGTATTGTTTGGCTATTGCCTGTGGAAATGTAAATTTTGTTATACTGATTTGGGTGTTGCCTCTTTGAGTAAGACAATTTTGTCAAAGGGTTATATGGGTTTTAATTTGTTCACACGATCGACCGTGTGGCACATATTTTTTTATTTATTTTGGGTTGTGGATGTTTTTATCATTTTCTGTTTTGTTTTTTAGGTCAATTAAGTTTGTGACTCCTTGTTGAATGATTGGATTCATCCTTGCTCTCGGTTTTCTTCATGTCCGTCCTGTAATGGTTCTGCTTTCACATATGGAGTCATCTTCCGTTGACTGACATGAAAGCAAGGGGGGAATGTATGAAATGATTATCTATGGCAGGGGTGGCCAACCAGTCAGACACTAAGAGACACATTTTTTACTGTGTTACCGCAAAGAGCCACATCATACACATGGGCACACATGAACATCACCCCATCCCTTCCTCACGCACGCACGTACGCACGCACGCACACACACCTGCTCAGCCAGATTTATTGTAAATGTCACACAAAAACATGATAATGACAGAAATCGACTCCTACAGTACTAAGACCACAGGCCAGTCATTTTCAACAATGAATGTTATGTGCACTGTCTAACACACAAACTCTCAGTTCAACCAAGTCCACAAACAAAAATATAAAAATAACTTTTATGCCTGACATTTCAAAGTGACTAACTTGTGCTTGTGACGTTCAGTCCCTTTTGGAAAATCCTGGTTGATGGAGTGAGCATGGAGTGAGCTGAAGTGGCGCTGAAGCTTTGAAGCTTTGAAATGCGCTAATGATGCCTGACATGAGGCAGAATGGCTTGCCATTACGTTCAACAAAAAATATAAACCCTCCCACTCTGTTAAAAACATCCTGTGTTTATCTTCATATTTTCGTTTTGCTGTGCATTTCTTCCCTGCCATTTTGTCAGCGAACTTGACACAAATTGTTTACTCAAATGATCTTCCCCCTACTGGGAAACTTTGCAGTATTTTCATCTCACGCACATGGGCGTTTGACGAAAATACTGTATTGAACTCAAGCGAAGCGAACACAAACACAAACTTCGATATGAACACAAGAGGAGCATGAAACCAGGCAAAGAGCCGCATGCGGTTCAGGAGCAGCAGGTTGGCCAGGCCTGATTTATGGTAAAAAATTGTAGAATTTAAGAGTTCAAAGCAAATTAAATATGTATTTAAACGAGTTACTTGTTTGCTTAGTTAAATTAGAAATAGTTGTATCAGAAAATCTGTTATGGCCCTTTGTATACAGTTACAGAGTTTTGTCTAATTTGGGTTTTTGGAAACTGTTTGATGTAAAACCTTACATAGTTATGGTTGAGTAGAATACATCTTACCATTTTAATTTGGTTTAGCTGAGAAATAACTAATTTGTTGAGATGAATGGTGACTCTGAGAATGTGACTGTTCAGTTTGTTTGATATTTGATTAGAAGTAACCATGTTAATCTCATGCATTATGGAACAAGTAGGTAAAAAGGTGCAGTGAGCACATTGTGATATTCCTTACATGGGTTCTACGTTTTGCTATGCTTTAATTGAAACTGAGAAGGCAATTTAGCATCAAGTTCTATTCGAGAAAACCAAGTTGAGAAATTTTACATAGTCCAAATTGTAAAGAGTTACAGACCCCATGGATTGTACTCACTCACACAAACACCATTGTGGGTGGGGGGGTATGCTTGAAATAGATTTTTGACATGTTTGATCTCCTTGGTGGAGAAACAGATTTACTGTTGACATTATCATTTCTAGTTTGGCTACACTGAATATTTTGTAAATTTTTCTGATTTTGTTTGGTTGCGACCATCAGCTCTTTTAAACAGCAAATAGGTCGAAAGCCAAATTGACACTGGGTTGAGACTTTTTAAAGTAAAGATTTTTAAGATTAAAGTTTTACTATTTGAGAGTTTTATCTAGCACAGACATGAGTTGAATTGTACAAAAAGAGAGAAGTTGTATCTGGATTCTTTGTTTCCCTGTGTAAAAGTGTAAAATATTTCTAGATCAAGAATTAGATTACTTTTAGTTCATCGAGACCCTCACACCCTGTTTTAGGACAAAGTCTGGAGAGAGAGGACAAAGGGGGGATCATGATTTATGACAGGATTGCAGTGTCTTTGATGTGCTAGGGTAAATACGAAAAGGCTTGGAGAAATTCACACTGGGTGTCACGGGCACAGGTGGGGATCCAAGCGCGGACTGGGAGCAAGTGGGAAAAGGGCAGATAGAGTGTATGGGGACGGGAGGTAAGGTGTCCAACGTAACGGCGGCAGAAGTACAGTCAGGGAACAGGCAGAGTAGTCGGGGACAGGCGAGAGGTCAGGATACCGGCGAGTAACAGAAGTACAGACAGGGCTCAGGCAGAATGGTCGGGAACGGGCGATCGGTCGGTACACGGATAGGCAAGACGAGAATCTGGAGAACGCGAGATGTGGCATGTAAACATGAACCATTGATCTGGCAGGGGAGAAGTGGCAGGGAGTTGTATTTGTATGCGTGGTGATGATGTGAATGAGGACATGTGTGTGATTTGGTGATTGGTGACAGGTGTGTGATTTGGTGCGCACTGAGACTCATGACCGCGGGCGCCCTCTGCTGCGCGCTCGTGGAGGCGGGGACGTGACACTGGGTTTAATTTGGTAGTGGAATTAAAGGCTAAATTGCAGTAATGTTAGCTGAGCTACAAGATGGTGTGAAATGTTTTGATATGCAATAAGGTATTTGATCATTTATGTGAACCAAAGGTGTATTTGATTGTAGTTCCAAGATTAAACAATCAAATGTAATTATATATCTACTAAGATCTGGTTAGATGATGAACTAAGAATTGTTTAGGAACCGTTCCTTGTGATTGATCTAAACTGATGATGAGTAATTGGAATAGTAAAAGGAAATTGTTCTTTTGTTATTGTAGTTTTGTTAATTGTTGGTTGTTAAACCAACAACAAAAATAGAGGAATTAATATGGTGCTAAACTAGCAGAACAGAAGCACCAGGAATGTTAGTGTTTCCACTATTCTGTTACTGTTTACAACTGTTCTAATCTACTTAGTCAAAGGAAACAGAAAGATGCTGGATATTCAGGTATACAAGTTTAAGGGTTTGGTAGGACTGTGTTCTAATGCATTAACAAGAAGCGACAAACTAATGTAATGAACATATTTCTGATGGTGTACTGTGCAGTTGCAACTAATCTTCTCTAAGAGAATTCACTGACAGGTACAGGACACTTGAATGCGATTCAGCAATAAAGGACTTTTTAGAGCCAGAGAGACTGAGTTTGGCTGCAAGGACAATTGTGAGGTGGGCTGAGATAAGATAAATCTCATACACACACACACACACACACACACACACACACACACACACACAGACAGACACACACACAGACACAGATTCTACTTCCCCGGCTGGTCACCAGTAATGCCTGGTTCCTGACAGCTGGACTAGTCTAGTCCTGATGCTTCTGCCATGAGATGAAGGCAACCTCCAACCGACGGGGAGCGATGGAAGGCACCGGTTCTGGACAACGTTTGCTGGGGTGCGTAAAGACCCACTGGACGACATCATACCACGCTGGTTGGGTCCATACTAGGTACAGCTCATCTGCTGTCTAGGTAGCTGAGGAGCCTGGGGTCAACGCCACATGCAACAGGAGAGCTTCGGTGTTTTAAAAATTAGGCACAGTGAACTGAAGTCACTGATGGAAAAGTGAGCCTTTTGATGCTAGTAACCATTACTTCCTACTCGGCCTGCAGTTATAGAGCCCTTAGATGAAACTGGTCATTTTGGTATGCACAAAGGAGAGCACACAGATTCTCCTTACTTGGCTGATAGAGCAGCTAGAATGGAGACAACTAGAGCTGTATCATCATAACCTGCATTTGAACTATGAAGGACAACACCTTGTAATATACATCTGACTTCTGGTACACCTGTCGGCCAAGAAATGGTTCATAACTGACTGTCTGACGTTTGAAGGAGCAGAACATTTCTGATGACTTTGGAAGTACATCTCATTGGCATTAGAGGACTTTGTACCAGTGAAGGATGTATTCAGTGACTGTTGGTGTTTGCACACCAATGTGTCGATGCAACTTACCCCATACTGTCAGTATACATGTGTCACCTGAAATTACTTTCTTTGGCCAATGTTTTCAACCTAAAAACTTTGCTGTATTATGTTATAGTTCTGGGTAATGAACATTTTTGGTCTTGGAGTTAATATGAAGTTACTGGTCTAGAAGCATGTACATGATGATCCAGATATTTCAGGTTTGTTCCATTCTCTAATCATTAGGGTAATGATATCAACAGGGTCATGTTATTAAAGAGTGCTGTTTTGTTGCATTCTATATCCTAATGAAGAAATTGTTTAAGCATTGAAACCAAGGGTTGATGTGGTATCAAGAGGATGGATTGTTGTGGCAATTTCTTAACTAATGTATAGTGTAGAATCCTTTTTCAGGTTCTCTGAGCCTGTTTTCCTTTGTAGAATGTCAAAAGACCCCCTGCTCAAGCCAGGGCATGTCCAGGCCCATCTGAAGTTTGCCAGTGACCATCTGGATGACCCAGAGGAGGAAGGGGAGAAGGTCATGTTGTCTGATGAGACAAAAATGTTGCTTTTTGGTCTAAACTCCACTCGCAGTGTTTGGAGGAAGAAGGATGAGTACAACCCCAAGAACACCATCCCAACCGTGAAGCATGGAGGTGGAGACATTATTCTTTGGGGATGCTTTTCTGCAAAGGGGACAGCACAGGGGTTAGCACACACTGCAGCAGTGTGTGCAAACCTGGTCAAGAACTGCAGGAAACGTATGATCTTTGTAATTGCAAACAAAGGTATCTGTACGAAATATTAAGTCATGCAATAAAATGCAAATTAATTATTTAAAAATCATGCAATGTGATTTTCTGGATTTTTGTTTTAGATTCCGTCTCTCACAGTTGAAGTGTACTTATGATAAATATTACAGACCTCTACATGCTTTGTAAATAGGAAAACCTGCAAAATCCGCAGTCTATCAAATACTTGTTCTCCCCACTGTATGTACACGGGAGAAAGTTTCTTGTTCCGTATTTCTTCAGTTTTTAGTGGTGCAACCGTATCTAAAGTATTTCACAGTGTTGAGTTTAGATCCTCGATTAGATTGTTTGCAGATTTATTTACTTTGTCACTGATGAGCAAGCCTGAAAGAATTTCTAGGAATCTATTTGTAGTCCGAGAATTTATAGTATGGCTTTTGAAAGTGGAATTCTTGTTTAAACCGTATATGTACTAAGACAGTGATCTGATATTCTATGATATATGGGGGAAATTATCCAATATCTATTTCTCATGACAGGACTAAATCTAAGGTATGATTGTGGCTGTGCGTTGGACCCGAGACATGTTGGATAAATCCCATTGAGTCAATTATGGCTTAAAAGGCTTTTTGATGAGGGTCATTTGATTTTTCCATATGAATATTGAAATCACCAAACATTAGAATACTAACTGCCATGACTAAAAGGCTAGACAAGAATTCTGGAAACTCATTGAGGAACATATTATATGGCCCGGATGTCCTGTAAATAGTAGCTATGCAAAACGATTTTTCAGCCTGATTAACTTTTATGAGTAAAACTTCAAAAGAATGAAAACCAGTGATGTCTTTAAGAGTACATTTAGATTTAATGTCATAGATATTAGCCCTCCTTTTTGGGATGCACAGGGGATATGATCACTAGTATAGCCAGGAGAGGCCTCATTTAGGGCAGTAAGTTCATCAGGCATTTGCCATGTTTCACACAAGCCAATAACATCTAGTTCATGATCAGAGATTAATTCATTTACTGCTTCCTGCTTTCTTGCCTGTTCGTCGCATAATGCAACTTTCCTGATTCCTGCCTCTTGCCGGTCTCTTGCCAGTCTTTCTTTTCCTACTATTTAGTTTACTTAAAATCTTCTTAAAATCTTTTACCCTTGTTTCCTTTTTGTTCTGTATTTGTTTTATTCATATTTTTACAATTGTAATTAAATGTTTAAAAAAGGACCTTGCATTTTTTAGGTATTTTTTCCGATGGAGGAGCTAACACAGCTGTTGGAGGAACAGATCAACTGCTTAGAAGATTTAGTCACCCGAGCGCTTCTCCGGTCGGACTGTGGGTCTTGTCCCATAGGTGAATCAACAAACGCTAATGCTAACACTAACATAGCACAATAGGCTAAGTCATTGCTAGAGAGCTATTAAGACTTCCCTATACTTGACAGAACGCAGTAAAAACTGGTGAATAGATCAAAGCAATTTCAGAGCGGGCGACTGAATGAGACGATAACACAGCTTGAAATACGTGAAAGTGAACAATTCATTGACTCTGTATCAGCAACTCTAGGTGTCGAGCTACAAAACGCTAACGGAGAGACACAGATTGGTATACATGGGATTACTTCAAATCTAGAACGCTCTGCCACGGGCCTGGTAGACACTCTCCCTTGGCCATGTGCTAACACCACTGGATTAACCAGAGGCTTTCAAACCAGCCTTCGACACATCTTACTGGCAAGACAGAAGTCATCAACTCCAGCAGGGACTTGGTCCGACGTGTGCCGCCGAGGCAAATCCAGCAAGAAATCAAATAAGAGAGCACCAACCCTCAATCCACCACCTGAACTCTCATTGCAAAACAGGTACGGTCCACTGACTCGGAATGAAATGTGTGTAAATGAACCCAGGGAAGCTAACCACAACACTAGCATTAGGGCTAACCAAAATCCAAGAAATAGCCCTAAAACCACTGATAGAACAAGAAAAAGAAGAAACTTTGCAAACTATAAACCTGATACTACCTTGATTGGGAATTACAATAACCAAGCATATCAGATTGGCAAAAGACTGAAATCCTAACCATGGCAGACACATCAGTCAAAGAGCTAACAGAAATGTTGCCAGTTATTCTCTCTACACATCCAAGCAATTTGACATTCTGCAAAGGAAAACGAGCTCGGAGAACCTGAGAAAGGATTCTACACTACTCGAGAAAATAAACAACTTTCATCTCAGGCCCCATTCCAACCTTGGGGAAAGGAATTTCATCTTTTAGCAGACTCCTTGGGCTGAATATGTGGCTGACATCGGCATGCCTCACCACGGGATAAGGTTAATTGACAATTAGAATATTTGTCTGAACTGTAAAGACCGCTTTAGACCTGATGGGGTTCAACCAAACATCACGGGATGCCGGCTGCTTGGTGCCAACATACGTCACGCTCTTGGAATGCTATGTCCAAACAAAATAAGCATGAAGGACAGAACTCATAGACAAAGTATCCAACCCCCCTCTCCTGACCCTCTAACTAAAATCACCCAATGATTTGAGAAGTTGTCCTTGTCCCAAATGGGGCAGAACAACTCCCATCATCCCCTCCACCACACTCACCCTCTCCCCCTCTACCAAATTCACCCTCTCCCCCTCCACCACGCTCCCTATGCCCCACCCCTCCCCTCGTTTAAAACAATTGCTCAGACAACTGCCACATCGTCAACAACATTCTCATTTATTTCCACAGAGCACAGAATATACTAGTCGATGATGTGCTTTGGGTCCCTGCTATAGTGAAAATAGCAATGCCAACTGTTTTGAGAACAAGCTAGGACCCAGTATCTCTATTCCTGTGTTGATAAGAAATAGAAGGAATCTTGTCCATGCAACTCATGAAGTAAACTTGTCTTATCTGTAAACTGTAACACGTCAACCTACTAGCCCAGAAACCCCTATTATATCTATTAAGCTGGCTTTACTTAATATCAGATCTCTCGCCAACAAATCAGTCTTAGTAAATTACATTATAATATCCTACAACCTAGATTTTGATTCTGAAACATGGCTAACTGAATATTGTATTGCTACTATTCTTAATGAGACAGCACCTGAACATTTTGGCTATATGAATGTGTTGAAATGGTAGGAAATGAGTGGCTGCCTTATTCAAAGATAAATTCCAGTGCAAAGAAAATACACAAGGTAATTTTACTTCTTTTGAATACCTCTGTTTTACATTGAAGGGTACCCCCAAAATGTTGTTTTTAACGATATACTACAATTGATCAAAAATCCCTAGAAGAAAAAGTTTGACTTCTTAACACACTGTCATTGTCGTGGAAAATCAACCACTCTTTACTAAAAACAAATGCACTTCAACTCAGGACTTTCTGAATCCAATACACTTTAATGAAAATTATACAATAATGACAGACATTAAAGCCAGGTCCTTTTGCAGATACATCCCCAATGTTCTAAGTTCAGACCATGGCTTTTATACAGAACTTTCACACATTACGCCATCTGGCAATTAATCTGGTTGGCAACCCCCTCCCCCCCGGGTGGGGTGCGCCTCTTCTCGTAATTTTCGACAGTAAGTCACAACATCCTCATGGTCCATACTTGGGTCATGTCCATCACTGTCCACTTCCACATTAATATGTTTATAATAAAACAACATATTAATATTTTCATAAGTATAAGGTTATTTATGCATTTTATGGAAACCTCACCCACATCATCAGACTTTTTTTTAACAATAGAGGTGCTGCAAATTGTTAATAGCTCCCTGCAATCAGGCATTTTCCCAAAATCTCTAAAAACAGCTGCCATTAAGCCCCTATTAAAAAAGTGATCATTGGATGCATCTATAATGAACAACTATAGATCTGTTTCTAATCTCCCTTATATTGCAAAGATCATTGACAAGGTTGTATTCAATCAACTCAGCAATTTTGTGACCTCAAGAGGTCTCTTAGACAAATTTCAGTCAGGCTTCCGACCTCACCACAGTACTGAAACAGCCCTTATTAAAGTTTGAAATTATATACGGCTGAATACTGATACAGATAAAATAACGGTTGTAGTTGTACAAGATCTCAGTGCCGCCTTTGACACTGTAAATCATAGAACACTTAGATAGGCTGGAAAATTGGGTAGGACTTTCCGGGACAGTCATTGATTAATTCAGATCTAGATGGCCAGAGTTACTTTGTCACCATTGTTAATCATGAATCTGATACGGTGGCTATGACATGCAGAGTTCCACAGGGATCAGTTCTCGGACTGCTTCTGTTCAATCTCTATATGCTACCTCTGGGACAAATTCTACAGAACAACAACATTAACTACCACCGCCATGCCGAAGATACTCAAATATAAATGGCTCTCGAACCATATGACAACAGCTCAATAGACTCTCTGTGTCACTGTATAGAGCACATAAATACCTGGATGAACCAATATGGTCTACAATTAAACCAAGATAAAACTTAGATTTTGTTTGGCAAAAACAATAAAAGAACAAGTAGTAATAAAGAGCTGGATTCTCGGGCTCTTAAAACCAAGGATCAAGTCCGTTTTCCTGGAGTTCAGACAGTCATGTCAAATCGGTCACTAAAACAGCATTCTATCATGTGGAAAATATATCCAGAATCAAAAGCCCGGTGTCCCAAAAAGACCAAGAGAAGCTCATCCATGCTTTTATCTCTAGTAGGGTTGACTACTGTAATGGCCTCTTAACTGGAGTCCCTAAAAAGACTGTAAAACAACTGCAGCTCATTCCGAATGCAGCTACTAGAATGTTAACCTGGACAAAGAGGACAGAGCACATCACTCCAGTTCTTCAATCTTTGCATTGGCTTCTGTTCAGTCACAGAATAAACTAGAGTGGTGCTTCTAGTTTATTAATCTCTGAATGGTTTAGGACCTGAATATATATCTGATATGTTTGAAGAATATATACCGAGCAGGGCTCTTAGATCCATTAACTCAGGTCAGCTAGTAGAGCCCAGAGTCCAAACTAAACATGGAGTAGCAAACTAAACAGGGAGTTTAGCATTTATGATGCACACAACTGGAATAAACTACCAGAAGATCTTAGACATTCACCAAACAAGTCCATTTTTGAATACAGGCTATAAACACCTCTTACACAGCTTTTAAACTTAACCACACTATGAGCCTTATAGCTTCCTATGTTTTTATAACAGCACTGTTTGGCTTACAGCTTTTATAGCTTCCTATGTTTCTTTATTCTATTTCTATTTTCTTATTCTATGTTTTATTATTACGCTGTATTTTATATTTCTCTTATTGATTTATTTTGTCATTCAATGTATATCTTGCTATCTTTTACCAATTGTAATGCAAGTTCTGGTGCTATCAGAGGAATAACCTCTGTGTAAATGTAACAGTCTGCTGATGATGGATCTGACTGTTATGATTCCATTGCATTATTTTTATTTTCACTGTAAAGCACATTGAATTGCTTCTATGTATGAATTGTGCTATATGAATAAACTTGCTTGCTTGAAATTGCTTTTGGAGCAAGGGATCTAACATTTAGGAGTCCCATTTTGAGACGCGAGGTAATACAGTCATTTTTATTTGTGACCGAGTTGGAGGAAGGGTCAGCGATTGAGTTGCGCAAGTCTGCTGTAGAGCTCGTCACTACTCCTAGCTCAGAGGGGGCCAGAGACAATTTCTCAATGCCGACATCTTTCTAGCTAGTTTACACACTGATTCTATGTTCTGCTTCAAAACCTCTGACTGTTTCATCCTAATGTCGTTGGTGCCAACGTGAATAACAATATCTTTGTACTCTCTATACTTGCCAGTTTTAGACTTTGCTAGCACCAACCCCAAAATCACGGCTACGTCGGTGGCTCTTTCCCCCAGTAAACAATCTACGATCGCTGGCTGATTCTTTAGTCTAGAACTGCAGGTAATAGAGTCGCCGATGAAGTAAAAGTTTTTCCAGGCCAGGGGTAGAAAATGCCTGACGATCATTCCCCTCCAAATATGGCTCGACTTACCCCACTTCTTGGAGAATCCAAGAGCACTACAAGCAAATGACTGGAGTCTGTATTTTATTAATAGCCTACCACATGTCACATTTGGCAATCAGTTGGTTTTCCCTTTCTCTTTGTGAGGCTTTGTAAGACTGGGGACATGACAGAATTCCATTTTCCTCTTTAACCCTTTCCAGCCTGAGCGGAATGTTCTATTTCTTTATTGTTCAAGAGCTTTTTTGTTCAAGAGCTGTATTAATGAGTATAATTTGGTGTGGCGGCAACCTATTTGAAAACATGACACATCTTAAGAAAGCTTAGCCCTTTCAAATCATATGAAATTCTATAGGAACTTAATCAATTAATCAATTAAGAAATAATACCTGCGAAATGTATATTTCAGACAAAATCTATTATTCTTTTCCCAAACAACTGCCATTTACACAACTTTCTCATAAAGATAGACACTTAGATTATATTGAATCCTCTAGGTTTGTAAGGTTTGAAAGTCTGAAATCATAATAGAAATACCTGTTACTGATCAGAAGTAACAGCCAGTTAAGTGGCCAATGTTCACTGCCCAGAAACTTCTTAATTAAATATTATATTTCAACTTACCTTAACTAAAAGCTTACAAATAGCATTTAGTCTACCATAATAAGGAAAGATACATGTTAAAATATTAAAATAATTTAATAAAAAATATTGTTTGGGGAATACATTGTCATATCATATGTCTCGATATTGTAACCATATTAAAATAGAATATATTATCAATAAATCAAAGTAAAAAATATATCACATATAGTTATATTAAAGGAAATATATTGTATTTTCCAATTTTCTTTTAAATCCAATATGCTGACAGGCTGCCATGCAGGATGTATGTGATAAGTAAAGGAGAACATACAAGCATGAGGAACAATCAGAAGCTGCAGTTCTCAAAACTCACTGCTTATGACGTAGTTGTGATGGTGCCAATGGCTGGTTGGCCAGCAGTAGGAAACAGGGCCAATGGTGAGCTAAAAGAAAAAAACAAAAGGAGTTGAGGAAGATGAGGTAAGGGTAGTGTTGGTCTTGGTCTTGGAAGGGGCAGTGGGAGGCCAGGGAGAGATGCTGAGTAGCTGGCAAGACCTAGGGCGTGGAGGAAGACTTGTGGGCAGCCATCAGTTGGATGTCAGTCACCTCTTCATCTGCATACACTTATCATCTGCCACATTTAGGGGCTGAATAAAAAAGTTCCCGCCGATAATGCACTTACAAATTACATCAGATTGTAGCTTATGTCTTCTAGTATTTATGGCAGTTTTCAGATTTCAAATATGTGATTGGACAGCAGAGATAAAATCATCCGAATTTGGATTTTGAAATTAGAACACTCCAGCTGGAAAGGGTTTACCAAAGCTTTTCAAATAAAATTATAAGCCCATATAATTGTATCCATAATAAATAGCAATTGATTATACATGAAATACCAAATGGAATTTGGAATGGAAGTATTTGTCAAAATTTTGACAAAATTAAACATGGTTTGTAGTGGGGACACAAAAGGCACCACTTAAACATATTGACCCCTAAATACCTTTGTATAAACAGTGTTATTGGCAGTGGCAGCCTTCTGTCTTGCTTCAATTTTGTACCATTGTCACATCCCCGCCTCCACGATTGCGCAGCAGAGGGCGCCCGCGCTCCTGAGTTTCACCAAGTCACACACCTGTCACCAATCACCACTCACACACCTGTCCACACTCACCTCATCACCACGCATACAAATACTACTCCCTGCCACTTCTCCCCTGCCAAATCAATGGTTCATGTTTACATGCCACATCTCGCGTTTTCCAGACACTCTTCTTGCCTTCCCATGTTCCGACCGATCGCCCGTTGCCGACTATTCTGCCTGAGCCCTGCCTGTATGTCTGTTCGCAGCCGGAATTCTGATCTCTCGCCTGTCCCCGACTATTCTGCCCGCTCCCTGCCTGTACTTCTGTCCCCTGCCGGTATCCTGATCTCTTTCGCCACCGGTACGTGAGACGTCTCACCTCCCGTCCGCTCTCCCTGTCTCCTCCCCTCTCGCCCCCAGTCCGCGCTTGGATCCTGACCCGTGCGTCTGACAGAATTGATCTGGCCAATATGGATCCAGCGGACCTGGACGCTGTACGTCAGGCTGTATCTTCCCAGGGCGCTGTCTTGGGCCAACACAAGTCGGCGCTCCAGGAGATCATGAGCTCCCTGCAGGCACTGTCAGTCAGTGTCTCAGCCATTCAGGAACGGCTGATTGGTCCCGCTTCCTCCTCCGCCGCGGCACCCTCTCCAACTCCATCACCGACTCCACTGGAGCCTCAGGTAAGTAGGTAAGAAGGATGGCTCCCTCCGCCCAAGTATAGATTACCATCGTCTTAACGACATAACCATAAAAAACAAGTACCCCCTCCCCTTGATGGATTCCGCGTGAATCACTACAGGGCGCGTCTGTGTTCACCAAGTTGGATCTCCGCAATGCCTACTATCTCGCCAGGAAAAGGGAGGGGGAGGAATGGCTAAAAGGTTTTAATACCCCTATGGGACACTTAGAATATCAAGTCATGCCGTTTGGCCTCACCAACGCCCCGGACGTTTTTCAGAATTCTATTAATGACATGTTGTGTCATATGATTGGGCGCTTCGCTTTCGTCTATCTCAATGACATTTTGATATTTTCCAAGAACCTGACCGAACACACCCAGCATGTCCGACAGGTACTTCATCGCCTCCTGGAGATCCATTTATTCGTTAAAGCTGAAAAATGCGAATTTCATGCATCAACCGTCTCCTTCCTCGGGTATATTGTTTCGGAGGGGCGTGTTCGGATGGACCCATGCAAATTGGATGCAGTGGTCAGCTGGCCAACCCCAGGTCCTCTCCCAACCTGACCCGTCCCGGCAATTTGAGGTTGAGGTTGACGCCTCGGATGTTGGGGTTGGGGCGGTTCTGTCTCAACTCGCCAAGGATGGCAAGCTCCATCCCTGTGCCTTCCTGTCCCGACGATTGTCACCAGCTGAGGCCAACTACGACGTTGGCAATCGGGAGTTATTAGCCGTTAAAATTGCCCTGGAGGAATGGTGGCACTGGCTCGAGGGCGCAGAAGTGCCCTTCCTTGTCTGGACGGATCACCGGAATTTAGAGTACGTCCGTTCGGCCAAGCGCCCTAATCCCCGCCAGGCGAGATGGGCACTCTTCTTCTCCCGATTCAACTTCGCCCTCACCTACAGGCCAGATTCGAAGAATGGGAAACCAGATGCCCTATCCCGCATGTTCTCAAAAGGTGAGGAGCCGTGCGTTCAACATGACGCAATCCTGCCAAGGCAATGCGTAATCGATGCAGCACTTTGGAAAATCGAGGAGACCGTTAAGTCGGTCTCCTCAGTGACCCCGGTCCGGGAAACGAACCCCCTGGATGCCTTTGCGTTCCCCAATCCGCCCGGTCGGCGGTACTGGCTTGGTCCCATGCCTCCAAGCTCACCTGCTCACCTGCCAGTCTGGCTCGCACAATGGCCTTCCTTCGTCAGCGGTTCTGGTGGCCTTCCATGTGCAATGACGCACAGGCCTACATCGCTGCCTGTCCTACCTGCGCCCAGAGTAAGCAGTCCAATCGACCCAGCTCCAGGCTTCTGCGCCCATTGTCTGTTCCTCGTCGCCCCTGGTCCCATCTGTCCTTAGATTTTGTCACCAGGCTACCCTGTTCTGACGGAAACACTGTGTTCCTAACCGTCGCGGACAGGTTCAGTAAATACATCCGTTTCATCCCTTTGCCCAAACTCCCCTCAGCTAAGGAGATGGCGGCCACACTGGTCAAGGAAGTGTTTTGTGTCTTCGGCCAGCCCCTCGACCTGGTCTCCGACCGTGGACCGCAATTCACGTCCGCAGTGTGGAAATCCTTTTGTCGTGCCATTGGCGCCACCGTCAGCCTCTCCTCCGGGTTACATCCCCAGAGATGGGGATGGGGGTCCTGCGTTTACCGTTCATCGGATCCTAGACTATCAGTGTCGGGGTCGCGGTTTCCAGTACCTTGTGGACTGGGAGGGTTATGGTCCCGAGGAGCGGTGCTGGATTTCCCGTAGCCAGATCCTGGATCCGTCCTCTCTTCTTGCCTTCCCGTGTTCCGACCGATCGTCTGTCCCCTGCCGGTATCCTGATCTCTCGCCTGTCCCCGACTACTCTACCCGTTCCCTGACTGTGCCTCTGCCGCCCACATGTTTACCGACTATCTTCCCGTCCCCGACTACTCTGCCTGCTGTTCGTCTGTGCCTTCGCTGCCGGTACGTGAGACGCCTCACCTCCCGTCCACTCTGCCTGTCTCCTCCCCTCTCGCCCCCAGTCCGCGCTTGGATCCTGACCCGTGCATCTGACAATCAGTCGCCAGCTGCTCAGGCTTTGGAAATGCTTTGCCTACCTTACTACTAATGTGTACTTTGTGCAAAGATTTTGACCATCAAAAATATATGGGGGAAGTTGAACACTTAAAATGTTTACCTATAAAAAAAAAAAAAATTAGTGCGCAGCATAAAAAAAAATTTACATTTGATTATTGGTTGATTAGTAATATTATTTGGGTGATAGTCTCTCTCTCTAAAGTTTTTTGGATGAGTCAACATTTGAAGTCATTTACATGTTTTGGATAATGTATATCCAGTCAGAGTAGCAAAGGCAATGACACACTTCCTAAATGTTGCTTTAAACACTTCTGGCTAAACCATCAGTTTCTGCTGTGTCAGGGAAATATCTTGAACTCATGTATTCTTACTGATTAAAGTATTGAGTCCCCATGTTTAGATAAGAAAAGGAATGTGGGAGTGGGGGATCTTGTATTTGCTTAGGGGGTGTGGAATCTGAGCATTAGAATGTAAGTTTTAATGTGCCTAGATAATGTGAACAACAGAAACATCTCTGTTTAGATTGTTTGTCTGTAGGTTGCGCTATGATAACCACAGGAATATTTACATTTACCATTTGGCATGAGGGTTACGGTCTTGGAATACGGATCTTTGCTAGGTAAACACACCCTTCAATGTATATATCAGCTTGTTACCAAGTGAGAAGAGATTGAGGTTGTGCAAGGAAGACCAGGTCCGTAGCCTCATGAACAAGATTATCTAATGCTGCAATAAACAGATTATCTACTCTCTCCCTTGACAACTGGGTACGCGATCATTATTACAACCACTATACGAAACGGCTGATTTCTGACAGGGGCATTGACTGGTATCAGCAGATTATAGGATTACTCGTAAATCTGCTTATCTGTATAACCCATCAGAGTATCTGTTTTTTGTCCAGATGCTGTATGTCCTTTTCAAAGTTGAAAAGGCTACCCATGTTGGGGAGGACAGCCGTCCCCTTGGGTGAAAGCTAGGTAGTGATAGGAAAAAGGGAATGTGTTTTATTGACATAGGACAGCTGTGCAGCATCTTTCCACACCCCTTTTTCTCTTTTAAGTACTGTTGATTGTCCTGTATTAATTTAGAGATAATTCACCATTACTTTGTAACCTGTATACTCTTTCCTTGCATCCTCTCAACTAGAATGTCCTCCTGAGCACAGATTACACAAGCGACAACCTGTTAGAAAGATTTTACCCTGCATCTGACAGTAGTTGGCGTGTGATCTCTTCAACTTCAGCACTCCTTTCTGTATTTTCAGGTAAGGCCATTACTATGTAAACTTTGCCTTTTAGCCTCCAAATATGATGCCATCTGTAGGTGATCCTAACCATGGGGCATCTGGGTGGACTACAAAGCCACATGGGAATAAGTTACCATTAGCACTTCCTGCAACTCAGGAGCAGTGGCTTCATACCACTATCACTGGTACAGAGTGCTTTACCATCTCAGGAGTAAAGAAACACATTGTGAAGTGCAGAAATGAAAAGCCCATGTAATTTACTACAATATATCCAGGTTATGACTAACGATGTGCACAACTCAGACCATACAGACAACTGGAGCAGGGTAAATGTATGTATACTCAGTTATGTATACTCATGAGAGTGATACGATAATCTAGTTATAAGATTGAATGTAAACACTGTCTCCTACATATGTTGACCTGAATTTGTGTCCTACAGATTATGTTCCTAGCAATGTTGCTAGTATCTACATATCAATCATCTTTCCCTACTCGCATGTTGTATGGCTTTACACTCTGTTAGCGTATATTATTTGTTAAACACTGTGCAGAATATATTAAATAAAACTTGTTAGGCATTACAGTTAGCATAATTATATTGCAAGCTAACACAAATACAAACACCTTCAGCTAGATTCACTGTAAGATTGTTAACAAGAACTAGCTAATGTTACATTGCCTGAGTAGCTAAGTAGTTGAATGTGTGATTGCAAATCTGTCATTACCTTAGCACTTACCTTCATAGTTGTATTTGTAGCTTCTTTTATACATCTTGAACTTGTTTTCCTTCTGGATATCTAGCAGAAGTCTCGGAGGCAGATTTGACTATTCGATGTAAATCATACATTTTATGTTTAGGCAAGTCACGGAGACAACTTGTTTACAAAAAAAGGCAGCGACAGAAACGGACGTAGCGCTAGCAATATTATCGCTACTGATTTGTAATATGCAGGACCAGAAACTGGCACACCGGTGTCAGATTCCATCCATTTGTGATCCATGAACAAAATTAAAAAATGTATACAAAATTAATGCAACCGGAAGTCAGGGGAGAGACATCTTTATTCCGCATGAGCCAATGATGTTAACTTTCCATAGTTCTTAACTTTTTCTCTCCAATGAATACAAAGTGAACGCAATATTTTATGCCAATTCACATGGGAGGCGGTCAGTGGTCATAGCCAGTCATTACACAGTCCATTATCCTCCAGCACATCCCCTCCAATATCTGTCGTTCTTCTGATACAGTACCTCATATAGAGCAAGATAATGAAGTACCAGTCTTCTAACAAGAGAATATAACTAAAATACATGCGTATCATCAGGTAAAGACAGGTTTCTTCGAATGGTATGTTCCAACCTACGGTCCATGGGTCTATTCATAGAGTCTGTGACAGTCACATGAAAAACTCCTATCAAGAGGTATGGACAGGGTGAATGAGACCCATCAGCAATGGGGCATCACATGTCCTACCTAGTGTCCTTTGTACAGAGATTATAATACTCTCTTACATTCTTTCAAGTTTAATTCAGTTACATTTCATGCCCAATATCTATCACCGGCAGGTTCGTCATGGAATGTCCATAAGGCCCATTTGAAATAATCCCAACCAATAAGAACACTATTTAAATTCCCCCACGTATGTATTTTTAATTAGAATGTATTATATTCTTACGTTGAGTGACTTCACTAGATTTTCTGACCAAAGGTAAAACCCCCCAAAACCCCCCCAAACTGTGATGGTGAGGTGACGGACGGCTCCGTCATCTGACGCTTTTTCTGTCTTCCCAACAGCCATGAACTCCACCCGGTCTCCTTCATTTGTCTTGTCTCCAATTGTCACTGAAACCAGGTCCCAATTAGGTCACTAGTATGTTTAAATGTTTCTCCTCTGCTCCCCTCATTTGTCAGTCGTTGTTCCATGTTGCAGTGTGTCCCGATGTTAGTGGTGAGTTTTGTTTTCGTTTGCGTTATATCTGTTATTATCCAGTGTTTTCTGTTCTCTGTGTGAATAAAGACGTCACCGACTGCTACACTTGCCTGCGCCTGGTCCGTTCGCTCCACAGAGTCATGACTGTGACGCAAACACCCCATAGTGATATGGAGCACTTCCGCTTTGAGCAACTTGAAATGCAACGTTTCTGCATATGTTGCTGTGTTTTTGGCTACTGCTATTGTGTTGTGTGCGGATGCTGTTGTGGTGTGATCTGATGTTGTTGTGTTGTGGGTTTATGCTGTTGTGTTGTCACTTAATGTTATGTTGTGACTAGTTGATTGTTTTCTGAAATGCAGTTTAAAAAAATATATATATGTTGTTGTATGTTAATGTTGTTGTGTTTCCAACTTTTGCTTGCATCGCTAATGTTATGTTTTGCACCCGTGGGCCACCGTACAAATGAGCTTGCTCATTTGAATCACAGACAACAGTGAATTAAATTTTGAGCTACTGACTGGTTGTATGTAACAGATTGTAATTGTCGCCTATTAAAATATATTGTGTGATTGCTAGTTATACGAAACTCAATTAATGAAATGATCTGGTTTTCCATCGTTTCCTCCATAATCGCTGGTTCAATAGCGTTGCAATTATTATTTCATGTAGCAAAATGGTCTAAGTAGCCTATGAGCAAGCTAATAAATACAGTCTGTCGATAACATAATGCTAGTTGTACATGGTACAAAGTAAAGGTTTACACACAAACACCACTGACCACTGACGAACACACTGCGACATGCAACAATGACCGACAAATGAGGGGCGCAGAGGAGCGCACATACTGATGAGGGAATTGGGACCTGGTGTGAGTAATGATTAAAGACAAGACACATGACGTGTTGTGTTCATGAACAATGGGAAACCGGGAAAAGCGGGAGATGACAGAGCCGTTTGTCACCACCGTCATAATATTTCACTTTTACACAGGGAAATAAAGAATCCAGATACAATTTCCATATTTTTGTACTCTTCAACTATTGTGTGTACTAGATAAACTCTGAGTAATAGTTAAAATTTTCCCTTAATAATCTCTATAATGTCAATTTGGATTTTGACCTATTTGCTGTTTGAGAGATCATTGATGGTTGTAACCAATCAAAACCAGAATAATTCAATGTAGCCGAATTAGAAAACCCAATTTTTATGGCACCAGTAAATCTGTTTCTCCTCCAAGGAGTTCAGTCAAAAAACCTGATTCAAGCAGACCCCCCCATAATGGTGTTTGTGTGAATGAGTAGTGAGAGTAGTCTGTACCCCTCTTTACTATTTGTAAAACTTCTCAACTTGGTTTTCTTGAATAGTACTTGATGCAGAATTGCTTTCTCAGTTTCAATTCAAACATAGCAAAATGTAGTACCCATGTTAGGAATAACAACATTTCCTCCCTGCACTTTTTTACCCACTTATTTCATAATGCATGTGATTACTTCTAATCAAATAACAAACTGAACAGTAACATTCTCAAAGTCACTATTCATCCCAACAAATGAGTTTTTTCTTAGCTAAACCAAATCAAAATGGTAAGATGTATTCTATTCAACCAGAACAACGTTAGGTTTTACATCAAACAGTTAGAAAAATTATAATTTTACAAATACTGTAACTAGATATCAAAGGTGAGAGGAAGTAGGCTTGAGAAACTTAACACAACACAGATGTGCTGACTAACTCTGAGCAAAGGACCATAGATAGGACTTGTTGCCTGATACTGATGGGCCCCACATATCCTGTCGATACATCCTGCTAGGAGTTGCCCATGTGACTGTCACAGGCTTGATGTATAGGACCATTGACCATAGGTTGGAACATACCCTACTATGGTCTTTTGTAAGATAAATCTTTCTTATTGGAGGGTATTTGACTGTGTAATGGCTGGTTATGACCATTGGCCACCTCCCTTGTATTCTGGTATAGAGATTTTGTTCTTTCTGTATTCATTGGAGAGAGGGAAAGAAAGAACTATGTAAAGTTAACATCGTTGTCTTCAAATTTTACTAAGCAAACAGGAAAACCCAATTCTTCATGTAACTCTTTAAGTACCTATCCAATTCGCTTTGAACTCTTGAGTTCAACTCTTTTTCACTCCAGGTAATCATTTCATACATCCCCCCTTTGCATTCATGTCAGTCAATGGAAAATGACACCATGCAGTAAAGCAGAACTATTAGAGGACGAACATGAAGAAAACCCAAAGTAAGGATGAATATGCAGTGCGGCAAAAAAGTATTTAGTCAGCCACCAATTGTGCAAGTTCTCCCACTTAAAAAGATGAGAGAGGCCTGTAATTTTCATCATAAGCACACTTCAACTATGAGAGAAAAAAATTCGATTGTTTTTCTCCGGAAAATCACATTGTAGGATTTTTAATGAATTTATTGGTAAATTATGGTGGAAAATTTGTATTTGGTCAATAATAAAAGTTCATCTCAATACTTTGTTATGTTGCTTTGTTGGCAATGACAGAGGTAAAATGTTTTCGGTAAGTCTTCACAAGGTTTTCACACACTGTTGCTGGTATTTTGGCCTCATCTTTTTAAGTGGGAGAACTTGCACAATTGGTGGCTGACTACCTTTTTGCCCCACTGTATTTTTTATTCAGCAAGGAGGCGCATACTGAATATGCATCAAAAACAAAATAGAAAAAGTATAAAAACACCCACAAACAAAATCAAAAACAACAAATGTGCCGCACGGTCACTTGTGTGAATTATAATCCATACAACCCTTTGACAAAGTTGTCTTACAGTGAAGCAACACCTAAATTAGCATATCAAAATTTGCATTTCTACAGGCAATGGCCAAACTATATCATGACAACAAACAAACATGTCTCAATTAACCTCCTGAAGTTTAAGGAATTTTTCCAACATTTTGATGCATGCCTACTTCATTCCAAATTGTGGCGGTCAACCAAATCCAAAATCAGAAATTTCATGCATATTCCATGCACCTCCATTTTCTAAGCACTGATTGTTCTAATCATTAGCAATGCGGGATGAATTTATGTCTCTATCCTCTACTATTCCCCTCTACTATAAGATGGTTGTAAAACCATACAGTGGGTAGAACAAGTATTTGAACAACCATCTTCAATGCTCTTACTGAGGGAAAGAAGTTTGTTGGCCAAGATCTCGCAATACATGGTCCCATCCATCCTCCCCTCAATATTTTGCAGTCGTCCTGTCCCCTTTGCAGAAAAGCATCCCCAAAGAATGATGTTTCCACTTCCATGCTTCATGGTTGGGATGGTTGTACTCATTCTTATTGTAAACTCCACACGGCGAGTGGAGTTTATACCAAAAAGCTATATATATATATATATATATATATATATATATATATATATATATATATATATATATATATATATTGTGAAGGAAAATTTCACCGATAGACACTCAAAGGAGTAAGACAGAGACAAAATTCTCTTGGCACAGTTAGTAGTTTATTTGCAAATAGAGAGACGCGTCAAATGCTTACCGAATAATCATTCGAGGAGTCTCTGAAGAAATTACATGTACAGCTCGTATTTATAACAGTCAAAGGGGTGTGGTATAATGCTGCACCTCTGTGCTAAC
>JACXGJ010006915.1:0-32479 GCA_016801105.1 Esox niger
GCAAGATATGGCATGCGTACATAGACCAATAATCCGGCAGGGCAGAACTGTCAAGGAGGCGTATTTGTATGTGAGTGATGAGGTGAATGAGAACAGGTGTGTGAGTGGGGATTGGTGACAGGTGTGTGAGTTGGCGCACTGAAGCTCAGGAGCGCGGGCGCCCTCTGCTGTGCACTCGCGGAGGCGGGGACGTGACATTCTTTCAGATTGAGCAACAATCCAACATTAAATAAAATTTAAATTATCATTTGACATTAATTTTGAAACTAATTACTATTTGTTCTTGAATCCCCAGAACATTCTAGAAACAGTGGATATCCTAGTTTCTGTTGGTGCAACAGAAACTTGGAGCAATTTAAATAAAAACAGTACTCAAAATACAAGCTCGAGTTTACTGGGCGCCTTGGAAACCTTTGCAGCAATTCTTCCAGCAGAGTCCTTCAATTTGACCACAAATACTATTCAATTAAACATAACCATGGTTAACACCTCATTCAATGCATTCTTGAACTCAAGTGTGCAGATGAATATTACAGCTAATTCCACTGGCAACAGAATCACCACGATGACCTTCTCCACACTCAATACTGTGTTACCTGCCCGGAATGGCAGCAATGCCAGTGAGAACGATAACAGGATCAATGGAGAGGTATTGCTGGTAAAATTCAGTGGAAGGACTGACAATGTCTCATTGACATTCAATAAGTTGAACCAAAACCTCACAGTCAATCCTCAGTGTGTTTTCTGGAATTTCAATCTTTTTGACAACCGTGGTGGGTGGGATAATGAAGGATGTGTATATAAGTCACAAAATAAGGACAGTGTTGCATGTTTTTGTAACCATCTGACCTCCTTCTCCATTTTGATGTCAACGTCCATTCCGGAAGCTTTTGTATACACCTTGGATCTAATCACTTACATTGGTGTTGGCATATCGATGGTTAGCTTAGTCGTGTGCCTCCTCATTGAGGCTTGTATTTGGAATGCCTTGACCAGAAACAACACCTCCTACATGCGTCACGTCTCAATAGTGAACATTGCAGTGTCTCTCCTTATTGCCGACATTTGGTTTATCATTGGTGCGTCAATAATAAAAAACGAATTCCGAGACCCAAGTGACCCCGATACAAATGTACCGGCGTGCACTGCAGCAACGTTTTTCATTCACTTCTTCTACCTGGCTCTGTTTTTTTGGATGCTGATTTCAGGACTTCTTCTGTTATACCGGACCATCATGGTTTTCTCCCATATGTCAAAATCCACCATGCTGGCCATTGGCTTCTCTGTGGGCTACGGCGCACCGTTAATCATAGCTGTTGTTACCATAGCGTCCACAGCTGGAAGTGGTGGTTATATAAATGGAAACGAGGCCTGTTGGCTCAACTGGAGCAAGACAAAGGCCCTTCTTGCTTTTGTAATCCCGGCACTGGCTATAGTGTTCATCAACTTTCTGATCCTGATTGTGGTTCTGTACAAAATGCTGAGGAGAGGTGTGGGAGACACATCACAGCAAAATGACCGAAACGCTGCAGTGGTCATCATCAGGTGCTTGGCTATTCTTACTCCCTTATTTGGCCTTACCTGGGGACTGGGAGTAGGAACCATGATTGATCCAAGAAATGAGGGAATCCAAATCGTGTTTACTCTTTTCAATTCACTACAGGTAACTGCATATATTTACAGATGTATTTTCCATATCAGTTTCTTACACTGTAATCCTTGTTTTTTGTTTTTAACTGATATCTTAAGTAAGTAATGGCTAATGGTATTCTCAAAGCCTGGGTGGTTAATGTCATAGGAATCCGTTATTGGCACTGAATCATGTGATCATCAATCATGGTTGTTATTTAGAAAATATCATACTGCTAAATGCTAAAATACCTTTATTCTTAGCGATTTAGACCTAATTTGCATTTTAAGATGTTTTGTGGATACAGATTTGTTTTGTTTTTATCATGTTAGGCAACATTAAATTAATATGAATCTCTATTCATTAATTCAAAGGGTTTCTTTATTTTGGTGTTTGGGACACTTTTGGATGGCAAGGTATGTGTTTGAAAAGGCACAGAAAATGATACACCCTCTTCGTATGCAAGTGTGTTGTTTTTTAAACAAACTGTCCTGTTGTTTTAGATCCGAGCAGCTTTAGTGACAACATTTTCCTCTATTGCCTCAAGCTCTGACCGTACAAGGGTAAGAACCCATTTTTACGGATTCATGCTACTTACACATGCTACGTTCGTTGACGAGTGTTGTTCATTATGTGTGTTGTCATTTAAAATATTTCAGGTTAAACAATGAGTTTATTAGGCTGGTTTTAGCCTTCCTCACTGTCTCAGTTCTCTCTGAACATACTACTACTGATTACACTGATTATTACTGGTCACCAATGAAGTGTATGTAAGGGAGTGTATTTTCCCCCACTGTAGAGTTCTAGTGGTGAGGCACCGATATCCTCATCATCCACTAGTGCATTGGACCTTCTCCGAAGAAGAATACGAAGGAGTGAGTTCAAGATCTGTTTTGTAATTAGAAATAGGGTTTCTTTACATTTCAAAATTCTTCCAGTTCTTTGTTTGTTTTGTTGAACGTTCACCCAGCCATGTGATATTCAGTTGCATCCCTGATTGAACCCACTATTTGACCTCTTGCTTTGTCAGATGCCTACAATGTTTCGGACGCTGCAAATTCTTCCAGCGGTAATGCTGCAAATGAGTCTTTCATCAATACCTAATTCTGCAACCAACCACCTAGATACAGCAGTATTGACTTATGTATAGAACCAAGTTAATCTCATTTAGAACATTTTATAAACAATTTATAATTTCTTACTTCGAAGATGACTCTGGATTTGGCAAAGGTAATACAATTTATTATTTTGCTGAACAAGAAGTGTAGCCTTTGACCTGACTTTCAGGACACAAAGTATTTATGTTAAGATAAGTTCACTTTTCTGGATTGATGTTGTCAATTCTATTGTTTTTGTCTAAGATACTTCTCATGCTACTTACGTATACATAGCACTTTAAAATATATTTGTTATTGAAGGCTATCATATTTTATTCAATATCTCAAGCAATATCCAAATGTATTAAATATGTTAGTTATTTCCTATGTTGTGCAAATGAAAGATATATTTTTATGTTTATCTGTTGTGGAGGCTTTTACTGTAGATAAAAAAATGGTTTCTCACGGCACATGACTCAACTCCATACGTCTTGGTTTAACCATCTAACCAATAAAAATCCATCAATAAAATGTATTTTGGAACATAGGAAGGAAGGATGCTCTCCTGGCTTTGCCAACTTTTTTTGGGCAATATGTTTACATGTTCAGATGACCAGCCGATCAATGAATGCAGTTGGGTTGTATCCCGAGTGTTTAGGGAGAATCCTGATCAGGAGTAGAACCAGGTGGACAAGGACAGGAATGACCAAGTGGGTTGTGGGCAGGAATCATCAGGCTGAACTGCTTGGAGTCGTCAGGCCAGTTAGTCCTGAGTTGGTGTGGTCCGAGGACTCAGGTCACCAGAATAGGACAACAGAAGGGATTATTCCTTAGACACAAACGGATATTTTGGCATTTAAATCACAATGATCTGTGTCAGGCAAGGGATTTTTGAACCGTGACACATTCTCAATATTTGACCTTATTTCCCTTAAAAAAAGCAAATGATTTATACAATTGATATTTGGATTACACTATAGTACTAGTACTATGAGATTATTATGAATGTTTGCTTTGTTATAAGTTAAAAGTGTTTAGACGATATGTCCACAGGAAGTCACGTTCACAGGAAGTCATATCAGTGTTTGTTGGAATTCTGGGCAGCCATGTCTACAGAATGGGTGTAACCAGAAGTATAGCTGAGATGCCAGTGCCTACAAGTTCCTTAATAGCTAGCCACAAACACTGTTGCTGAAACAAAAGGGAAAACAGCTTTGGCTGGGAAGCATAATGGGCAATGCAAATTTCATCAGCTCTGCTCTGTTTGCTGAGAGACATTGCTCATTGCCACAGATGCCTGATAAACAGATTTGAGATCTTTACGGCGCATAACAGGGTAACCTTTATTATACTCCTGAATTACTGGTTCAGTGAGTTTAAATGTGTTTAGTCGCCAGCCAGCCTGTCTAGACATATTACTCAAGTTGTTTTTTTCGTCTCAACAGAATTCATAAACAAATATGACATTGCTTGCCGACAGCAATCATTCACAATGTCACATATTTTACTTGTTGGCAGCTTTTCTTGGGTAAATATACATATGCAGATTGTCCTGAATTGAGTGATGATGAGTGGGTAAAACTCAGAGATTTTAAACAGACAGCAATTTAAAATGTAGTTTAAAATGATGTCTGAGTGCTAAAAGATTTTGTTCAATGTGTTTCTTTTCTCATCATTTCTTGTGGCAGGTAACAGTTTGCATTTTTTATGGTGATTATTTGTTTGCACAGTGAGTCTATGATTAATCCCAGTGTTACAGGAACACAACTCTGCATTTGACAAAAGAGATGAACACTTATTCAAAACAATTATAATATTGTCATGCCCTAGAGGATATTTGTAATGTAGAATTTAATCTTAATTAAGTCAATGTAGCTGAAAACTCATCAGGCCTCATCAAATATCTGGTGAAATAAGAAGCCTATATGTGGTTTGTAATGCCTACCTTGTAGATATTTTAAATAAACCAAGCAAACACCTTGGACTTCTCAATGCTGTACCAGTCATTACTCAATTGAAATCATAGGAATTGCATACAAACGTCCAAACTACATGTCCCTTTACAAAGTTTGACCTCTCTGAAGGAGAAACTGGATTTGTTAGCCAAATGTGGATGGAAAATTAAAGGGCTGAGGCCCCATGTTGATTAGTCCTAGTGACATAGGGAGATGTAGGTAATGCAAATAACAGCACCTTTAAAGTAGCTACTCAATGTCATCTGCCTTGTGTTGCATTCAAGTTGTTTTCCATTTTATCTAGACACAACCAGTTCATTGTGAGCTTTGAGACAACTTGGATGGTTTTCTGAAAATGATGGATATCAAACAATTCACCACCTGCTGATCACAGGTTTTATAGGTCAAACCCAGGTTTCTGAGCATGTATCCCAAGATTAGGTCAGTATCTTCTCTTCTTAATCATTTCTATGAAAGACTGCATTAACAAATGTTTAATACTGCCTTATACACTGGGGATTAACTATATGATTTACATCAAACTTATACCACGTTGTGGTCTTTTAGTGTTGTTTGAATTAAACATTTCCATCTGGTTGGGGATCAAATCACAGTAAATCAGAAAATATAGCAAATTACAATTAAAAGTGTTCCTAATTTAAACAAATTCACAAAAATTGGAGTGGAAATTTAAGTCTCATTGTACTTCCTTACTTGACTTTAAATGGAATTAATCCTACAGTACAACCTTGTTTCTAAAGACGGAAAACATTGTCTGATGCAATGTGTATTATGACCACACTCTTTTGCAATATATCTTTCTTGAATGTAGTGTAATGCTGGATAAAAAAAAATATAATATTTAATAGAACAATTAGAGAGTATAAGAATGAAGTTCTAAAAAAGTTATATACATCAATTCATAACAAATTATCAGGATGCAGCTGTTTCAAGCCTACTCTTTATACCTGGTTTTGAATGCAACTCTTATCCTTATCTTGTCAACACTTTTAAATTGTGATTATATCTCCCGGACCACTTCCAGAAGCAGAAGAATTCTACATAATTAAGATAGAGACAAGTGATACTTTATTTCTCTCACTGGTGGTAAGTTGCAGGTGTGTACAGGGTATACATTTACACTGCACAGCTAAAATAAACTGTAGCCATGTGGCCAATTATTTTGGTGTCTGGTATATTTCAAATATAACTTATTTAACTAACTGCAAAGCTTTAGGTTTGGCACAACCCAAACAAACCCCATCATCCAAAAAACAACTTTCCTACTGCGAGGCATTGTGGTGGCAGCATCATCCGGAACTGGGATGCCTAAAATAGGATATAAAAGAAAATTCAAGGAGCAGTTTACATAAAAAACCTACAGCCCTCTACAAGAAAGCTGAAACTGGGCAGTCCTCCTTTCCATGTGACAACAACACAAACCACACCACCAAAGCTTTAACGTAGTGGCAAAAGAATAAAACAATAAATGTCCTTGAGTGGGATAGACAAAGCCCTGACCGAAATCCAATATCATTTTTTTATGCTATTTCAGCATCCGATATTGTATATTCCAAAAAGTCTGTTTAGGGGGTGATTTTGATCATGTACTTCATTTAGACCATTATGAAATGTAAATTGCTAAGGTCATGCACTTGGGATAATAGCATGCAGTAGGATGTCTGCTCAAAAAGGTGTACGTTTTTATAACAAGAAAAGGAACCAGGCAAGCCTAGTTTGGCCTGCCCGCGATCAGAAATGGGAAAATGTTGTAGCCCTTATTAGATTCAAACTTCCCATGGGAGAGGTTGTGTCTTTAATCACTACGCCACAAGGCAATACATATGCCGAATGTCAGTATAGCATCTTGACATTAGATAATTTGGTCACGCATTAACATCATTCCAAGTATGAATATTTCGCTAGACATCATTAAGCATTGTGTTAAACTGACTAATGTTCCTTATTAAGTTTTCTTCCATCACAAATAGCATCTATGAACTGTATGGCTTTTGCCACTCGCTGTTTTAACAGCTGATTATCCAGTAATAGGCTTATGAGCATCTACTAACTTACTACTTGGTATAGTCATAAGAATTTGACAATTTCTAGCAAGACTGAAGATGAAACTTACACAGCCCAAGCTATTTAATTTCATGCACAACATTTATTTTTCTTTCATTCATGAATTAGATTGATAAAATAGCAATCAATATAGTTGACAATAACTGGCTTTTCCATTAAGTGAAAATATGAGAGAATCGTGAAAACCCCTCCTCTTTTTTGCCGAATGTATTGTGATCTAGTCTATATTAACCCAACAAGCATGTATGGATGCGTAAAAAAAATATGTACCGTAAACAGTTTAATTTTAGGCTTACTATAACATAGCTACTGAAGGTTGTATCCAGCCAAGTTTTTGTCTATCCTGAACTAATGCAAATGCATAACTTGTTTTGTGCTAATTCATTTAATGACACGACAACGTTTATTTTTCTTTCGTTTGTGAATGACACTGATTCAATATCGTTCAATATAGGTGACAGTAACTGACTCTTTCGTCAAGTGAAAAGATGAGAGAATCATGGTAACCCCTCCTCTTTTACGGCACGAGGGGTTGTGATGTACGGTATTTCAACGTGACCCAAAACCTTTGAATGGTAGTACCCATAAGCTGACGCATGATCGTTTCAATGTCCAAAAAGCTGCCTGTCTTGTCCTGACACAATGATATGGTTCTTATTTCACAGAGAACTCTATTCAAATCATTTAAACATCAGATAGGCCGACAGTCACATTCGTACCGGCTGTGGCAAACCAATTGCTTGGCTAAAAGAAAGGATATATTACTTTTTACACTGGGGGTCAAGTTCATTGCCCTTGCTAACCTGTTAGTAGAGCAATCATTTCACTACAAAGTAAATAAATTGATATTTTCGCTCACAGGTTGTTCATTTCTTAACAGTTTTTTACATAGTCTTAGAGCACATTTCAACATAGCACAAAGCTTATTTTGTCAAAGTAAAATTTTATTCAATGCGATCACCGTAAACTGCTGTGGAAATAGTATTTGTATAATGGTGCACCTTTTCCTCAATTATGGTTCAAAATGTGAAACAACAAGAAGCTGTCTCGCACAAAGTTATCTGTTTTTTCCAGTGTTTCATTATACTGGGAGACCCAGTGAGCAGATACTGTTAGGTCCAGATATAATTGGACACTGACACAAGATTTGTTATTTTGGCTTTTTAATAAAATTAAATGCAGTCTCCCAGCTTTATTTTAGGGAATTCATATTCAAATTGGAGGAAGAGTTTAGGAATTACAGCTCTTTAATGTGTAGCCCCCACTTTTTCAAGGGACCAAAAGTAATCAGACAATTGACTCAAAAGTTGTTTCATGGACATTCTTCATCAATTAAGCAGGTAAAGGTTTTGGAGTTGATTCCAGGTGTGGCATTCACATGTAGAAGCTGTTGCAGTGAACCTACAACTTGCAGTCAAAGCAACTGTCAATGCAACTGAAACAGGCCATCCTTAGGCTGCAAGAACAAATCCACCCAAGAGATAGCAGGAGGATTAGGAGTTGCCAGATCAACAGTTTTTTACATTCTGAAAAAAAAGAATGCGCTGGTGAGCCCTGAAACACAAAAAGGCCTGGAAGTCCACAGAAGACATCAGTGGTGGAAAAGAAAAACCCCTTCACAACATCCAGCCAAGTGAAGAACCCTCTCCAGAAGGTAGGCATATCATTATCCAAGTCTACCATAAAGAAAATACTTCATTAGAGCAAGGGGGTTCACCACAAGGTGCAAAGCATTCATCTGCCTCGAGAATAGAACAGTGAGATTTGACTTTGCCAAAAAACGCCTATAAAAGCCTGCCCAGTTCTGGAACAGCATTCTTTGGAAATATGAAACTACGATCATCCTGTACCAGAATGATGGGAAGAAAAAAGTATGGAAATGGCTTGGAACTGCTCACAATCCAAAAGCGTATGGTCGCTGTGATATACAGCTCTGGAATTTTTTTTCTTTCCTTTCCAAAAAAGTCAAAAAGGAACGTTTTGAGTGAGGAATAGAAGGGTTAAAATTAAGAGACCACTGCAAATTGAATGCTTCTGTTCCTCACTCTTTGGGTTTTACATAAATGTGAAGAAGTATATCTGTATTTTAATACCTTTTATGTGTTTTTATGCATTGTTTTCTTGACATTTTAGTACTGATCAGCTGTATTTAAACCATAAGTATTTTACTTTTCTGCAATCAACTCAGTAGAGCTAGCTGATTGTTTACTTTTGAATATTTGGATTGAAAATCTAGACTGAAGTTTCACCTTTAACCTGGAGATATAATGTATAATGGACAGAAATGAAGGAGATGAAGATCTTAGACCACACCTTTTCTTTCATTGGACTTCACCCCAGAAACTCCCTTCCTGACAGCCTCAAACAGTCATGGCTTTTAAACAGGCCTTAAGTCACACCTTTATCAGTTGGCCTACCACTCCCTTTTATCAAATTATTCTGTACATTATTATATAATAATATGTCCTATACGTTTAGTTTCTGTATAAGTTTAATGTATATATATATATATATATATATATATATATATATATATATATATATATATATATTATTTCAATTTATTTATTTAATATTATTATTTTCTTATTCCTTACTTTCTTTTTTATGCACTTTGAGATTATTATAAGATGTTAATAATGGTCATCAAGTTCGTTTCAGCTTAATACTCAGAGATGGGTAACACTATCAAAATAGAAAACTAAATCAGAACATCAAAGTCTGCAAATCAAAATAAGAATGATTTATCTGTGTTTCCCTTGTGGACAATTACGTTCACATATACAGAAATTAATAAGTTATTATTTGTAATTAATTAATTTTCAAATTGTTACAGCAGTGTCAACTTTATTTTCTTCCCTCAGAAAAACAATGTGGGCAAGAGCTGTAATATTGTTCTGTGGCATAGTTTTACTCCACCCTAAGGTACGAAGTATTTTTTTTAATTAACCATTAGGATTATTCATACAGTAGCCATGGAAGTTATTATTAGTAAATACAAATTAAAAAATATATGAAGACAAAACCAATAAGCAATGTCATACAGTAATGGAGATTGTTGATGAATTCATATTTTCTCACAGATTCATTAGTGAACATACTGTGGTTGTTATTACTTTGATTGGAGATATTTCTCTCTTTGATACAGGTCATTGCAGTTGGTAAGTTATTTAATCATTACATTTAAGTCTAAATACATCTATGAAAGAAACAGAAACTCATACAAGCAGGTCAGTTGTTCAAAACACCCTCCCATACATTTGCCTATAATTTCACTTATTATTGTTGTAAATTTCACTGATTGTTTTAGATAACTACACGGCTGAATTCATTATAGAGGGCAATGTTACATTTGATGTCTCGGATGCTATATCAGCCATCATTACCCAAGGTACTCAATTTGGGAATATGACAATTGTACTACTTCAACTAACAGCAGGTACAGAATACATATTTCTACCAACATTTGTGTCATGAAGAAAAAAATTTAAGAAAATAATTATCTTCTACCAATTTCATCCATATTGTTGCTTTTGTTAGTTGATTATGTATTTTTCATGTAGATTGCAAGATTACTATGGAGTCGTCTACTTGCAACTGCACATCAGAGTATACCTGGAGCAACTTAGTGTGTTACCAGTTCCAGTGTTGCAATGATTCATATTGTAATGCAAATCTTTCGAACATCCCAGCATTCTGCATTCCCAAAACGGAAGGTATTATTGTTGTTCTGTTATTTCTATTTGCATGATTTTACACTACATTATCAACGTCCTAGCCCTACATAATACTTGAATAACTATGTGGCACTGGATATTTAATCCAGTGCCATTATTTATATAACTATTGTTATTGATGCCAAGATAAATACAAAAACTGCCATAATCATTTCTTGCTATTTAATGTTTTGTTTTTTATTACAAAGTTCATGTTGATGGAACTGTTGCAGTGAACACAACATTTATTGAAACAGATATTATCACAAGACAGGTATATTTTTGTAATTATAAATAATTGAAATCTGCTTTTGATTAAATTCATAAAATGCATAAGTCTTTCATACACCTTTAAAAATATGTAATAATGTTTATATAATTTTTCTTATCTCTTAGCTTACGGATGGTTTTCAAGGATTAAATGGATTTAAGGGCCTTAATGTATCTGGACCATGGTAAAGCAAATTAAATATTTAGTGTTTTATTCATTATTTGTAGCGCTTGTTTTAGAGTAATATGCACCATTAATAAAAATGTTGTCTCCCTTTCACATATTGGAAACTCAATACTGACACTTAAGGAAAAATGGCAACATTGCTTTCGAAGTGGATATCAGTGTCATATTTCCAACTGATAAACTTACAGAATTATTAAGGTCCATGGAAACTACAATTGGCTACTCTGCCAAAATATCTGTTGAAACATCAGGTAAATGTCCTGACGCTTCCATTACAGCCAACTTATTTCACACAGTGATATGAAGAACATGAGGTGATTGACCACGCACCCCCACTTTCATCAGGCTCAAATAAGGTCCATACAAAAAAACAGTACGATATTAAGACATGTGGCTTCAAAATATGGTATGTACAGTGGCGTGAAAAAGTGTTTGCCCCCTTCCTGATATCTTATTTGATTGCATGTTTGTCACAGGTAAATATTTCAGACCATCAAACAAATTCAAATATTAGTCAAACACTAGTAAAAACAAAATGCATTTTTGAAATGAAGGTTGTTATTATTAAGGGAAAACAAAATCCAAGCCCACATGGACCTGTGTGAAAAAGTGATTGCCCCCTACAACCTAATAACTAGTTGGGTCCCTCTTAACAGCAACAACTGCAATCAAGCTTTTGCGATAACTTGCATTGAGTCTATTACAGCGCAAAACAGACCGAGACCATCACACTACCACTACCATATTTTACTGTTGGTATGATGTTCTTTTTCTGAAATGCAGTGTTACTTTTACGCCAGATGTAATGGGACACACACCTTCCAAAGTGTTAAACTTTTGTCTCGTCAGTCCACAGAGTATTTTCCCAAAGGTCTTAGGGATCATCAAGATGTTTTCTGGCAAAAATTATGAGAGCCTTAATGTTATTTATGCTCAGCAGTAGTTTTTGTCTTGGAAGTCTGCCATGCAGGCCATTATTGCTCAGTCTCTTTCTTATGGTGGAGCCATGAACACTGACCTTACCTGAGGCAAGTGAGGCCTGCAGCTCTTTGGATGTTGTTGTGGTGTCTTTTGTGACAACTTATGGGAAGGTTCACCACTGTTCCATGTTTTTGCCATTTGTGGATAATGGCTCTCACTGTGGTTCGCAGGAGTTCCAAAGCTTTAGAAATGACCTTATTCAGACTGATGGATCTAAATTACTTTCTTTCTATTTTTTTAGGAATTACTTTGGATCTCGACATGATGTCCAGCTTTTGAGGATCTTTTGGTCTACTTCACTTTGTCAGGCAGGTCCTATTTAAGTGATTCGTTGTTTAAGAACAGGTGTGGCAGTAATCAGGTCAGGGTTTGGCTAGAGGAATTGAACTCAGGTGTGATAAACCACAGTTAAGTTGTGTTTTAACAGGGGGGCAAACACTTCATTACACAGGGCAATGTGGGTTTGGATTTTGTTTTCCCTTAACAATAACAACTTTCCTTTCAAAACTGCATTTTGTGTTTACTTGTGTTATCTTTGTCTAAAATAAAAATGTTTTTTATTATCTAAAACATTTAAGTGTGACAAACATGCAAACAAATAAGTAATCAGGAAGGGGGCAAATACTTTTTTCATGCCACTGTATATAAATGTTGATGTTGGTCATGAGTATGTAAGGTGTGTATGGAACATAGGATGTTAAGAACATACAGTATGTCCCCTTAGATATAAAATTAACAGTATTAGAAATTGTATTGAAAATGGAACGCGTTTCTGCCACTGATCAACACAACAGAAATCCATAATTTAAAAGTAAAAGATTTAATAATATTTTTTCCATTCTTCTTTGTAAAATTGCTCAAGCTCTGTTAATTTAGATAAGGACTTTTGTGGACAGCAATTCAAAAGTGTTTCCACACATAAATTGGATTGAGGTCTGGGCTCTTCATTATGGCTTTAGTTGTATGTTTGGGTAGGTATGATGATGTCAAGATGATGTGCAGTATTAAGAATCGCGCTTGGCTCGACGGCCAAAATGATCTATTTTGGTATCATCAGACAATCGAATCCTATTCCACTTGGTCTCAGAATCTCTCACAGGCCTAAAAGTTACCACCCAGTCTATTGTTGCATTACGGACATCCCAACTGTCTTCCAGACGTGGAAGACAGCAAACATCAGCTAACATAACGAGTGACCTGTCATTCAATGCAGAGAAAATGGTGACGGTCAGAAACGTTTTTATTGTATTGAGCAGAAGTAAAGAAATGTCTAAAATATCCTTTGTTTGAACTACTCACTGACGGTCAACCACTAACGACAGACTGTCAGATTAACCTCCCCGATGTGTCAGGGCTGAGGGCTGGGGGCAGTGGATCAAACCACTGTGAGGCAGAGGGCGGGGGGTGTCACAATTTTTGTAAACACGCTACTAGGTGTCTATATTCTGCACAAGTCCTTTCATTGAGTCTTATTACTATTACTGAAATTACATAGTTACGGTTACATGTGTATATATTGTGGGGGACAAATCATAGTTTTCACGTCCCCTCTTCCCCCCCAGGATTTCCGCCTATGAATATTACTAGGTTGAATATCTAAATGGTTGACCCAATATGGATGAAATAATATAAAAATATAATTGTATTTTTAAAAAAGAATGAAGAATGTCACTGTCCACTTTGTCGCTGTATACCAGCCTTTCCCTGCCTGCATTATGTGTGATCACTGAATCTTATCTAATAATCATAAATGAAAAGTACATTGTCAAAAGTATGTAGTCTATGTCGGTGGTTTTCAAATCCGGCCCTCAAAGCCAGTTCCACTCCATTTGTCCATTGGAACCCCTTGAACTTTGACCTCATCATTAATTGCACCCACCTGGTATCCCAGGTCTCTGATTAGAGGGTTGCAATAAAAACAGGGAGTGGAATTGTCTTCAAGGGCCAGATTTGAGTACCACTGGCCTGTATTGTGTGACTGAAAATGTGCCTGAAATTTTTAGGGCCACTATTTGAGAATAACCTTTCAGTAAATTTCTATTTTTCACAGGAATTGTGAACATTTGGTATCCAAAGGACATGGTCGATTACAACTCAACTCCAATGTTGAGCTGCACAATTAACAATGGAAATTACGGCTCCTGGAATTGGGACTTGATTGCAGGAAATAATACTTACGTTCTGAATACTGGAACCAGCATTACCATCATATCCACGGCGGCATGTACCAGAGTCCAGATTAACAATTTGTCAGGAATCTGGGCAGGTGCGTCTGAGAGACCCATCATTCTTGCCAATCTATGTAGAGTGGGTGTGAAAGAGTAACAGTAAAAGTTTCACCTGTGTTGTTTGATGATGTTTTTAGTGTGAGGTTCTCTAAAATCAGTTACACTGAATATAATTGCCTATTTTATTCCTCTCTAAATTTTCTGAAGGGATTTATAAGTGTGGATTTTCCAATGGGTCCATTGTGCATGTAGCCACTGCAGAGCTGAAGGTAGCCCTGCTACCAGGTACGATTACCGTAACAAGCGACCCACTGACAGTAGAATGCCCAAAGGATGTGAAGGTCAATGCAACAATTCAAAACAGCCCTGAGAATTACACTGTGACGTGGACATTAAACCAAGTTCCAGTTACATCCCAAACCCCATCAGGTAAATTACTCTCATTATTGTACCTTGAACTACAGTGTGTTTTATTATATTTCTCATTGTACCTTCTCTCTGAGAAAGAGTTCAATATTCTTCTGTAGTCCAAACAGATGGACAAATCACCTACCGCCTAAATTCAAAGATAACATGCCAACAACTATCTACAAATGCTATTACTATTAGTGTTAATTTTATGAACCAGAAGAACGAGAACAAGAGTCAAAGTGGGATTATCCCAGTGATTGAGGGTATGTATATGGTTGTATGATTTTTTTATGTACTTTGTCTTCTTCATCCACTGTGATCTTCATCCACTGTGAGACAGAAGGCCATTAACAAAACACTTAAAGGTGTTATGCAGAATTCCATTGTAATTTAATACTTTTTCATAATACAGTAGATCTACCATTGTAGTGGAATTATATTGTTTCTTAATATTTCTTTTCCAAAATACATATTTTGTGTACACACAAAGTCTCATTGTAAAATATAGAAAGTCTATTTGATAACATGAAATCAGGCAAGCGTAGTTCGTCACTCGCGGATCAGAAAGTGTCGCCCACTTGAAAGGCTGTGTTGTTAACCACTACAGAACAGGGTGGTACACTTGTGTCTACCCTGAACATATCGTATTTTGCCACTGGCCGTTTTACCAGCTAATTGTTAATTCGATATTAATACAGTTAAACTGACCACCGTTTCTAATACATTTTACCTCCACCTTAGCGTCTATGGATTATATGGTTTGTGCCACTGTCTGTTTTAAAGGCTTATTAGCCAGTAATTAGTCAGTCACGCACCCACTCACTCAGTAGAACTTCGCTCTTCTTATCCGGTTCCGCTTACGCAATATAGGCCATAGCGTCTTTTGTTGTCAAAATGAAAACACAGAAAACAGTGGCTGTATTATCTAGTGGAGAACCGGAGAGCTGCTGTATTATCTAGTGGAGACCCGGAGAGCTGCCAATGTAGAAATAATTCTTTAATATCCTATTTTCAAAAAAAGCTTGCTATACTGTTTACATAATTTCAGTTAATATGCCAAAACAAGCCGTGAATAGTTTAGGGATTCATTTTATGAACTAGTTAAGATGTTTAGATGAAATAATGTTTTCAGTTACAAATAAATGTCTACTTTTTTAAGTGGCTGTTTTGTTGTTATGAATACTACTTATATATGCGTGATTTTGATATAGATAATGTCCAGGTTTGTCAGGAAGACTCTCCTTGGCCAAAAACTCCTAAGGGCTTCACTATAGTAATCCAACAATGTGAAATTGGGAGAGTGGGGTATAAAGAACGGACATGCATTTCGCCTGAGTGGATGAATGAACTGGATAGATGTGTCAGTGAAGAACTAATTAAAGTTCTAAATGCAGCAGCAGTGAGTATACCTGAACCCAAACAACTCTTATACTGTAAAGTTGATATCAGACATTGGTACTGTTCAGTTGGATGTCAATATTTTTATGAAAGCTCTTTTGCATTCATCCATTACAGTAAGTTGACCACATTAATTATGGATACAGCTTGATCACATTATGTCAGATTCTTCAACATTCAGCCTTTGGAATAATGTGATTAATTGAAATACTTCAGGCCCCTTCAATGTGTTTGTATTGGAAACATACTGTTTCTTGTGTGTTGTACCATTTCAGGCCTTTAGAGAGGGACTTGGGGCCACTCAGTCGGTTGCCCAAGCAATCTTTTCAAGTTTGAAGAACATCAGTAATGACACGTCCTACTCAATTGCTGATTTGAGTGCATCCATCAAAGTGCTGGATATCATGTTTGAAGCCTCAAAACAATTCACCCTGGATGATTCCGTTTTAAGAGTGAGCCATCCTGTCTTTTATACTGTATATACAAAATGTGTAACTTTTTTCTACTTAATTTAATAATGCCCAATTCACTACTGTGGCATTGCCTCATAGCAGAAGGAGAGTCAGAGAGGATTGCTTGTGTTCTCCAATGCTTATCTTCCTACTGTCAGTATGCCATAAAAAACTGGCCAGACGACCTGTGCCTCGGGGAGGAATAAATATCAGAATGTTTAGGGGGGTAAACAGCAGTTCAAACGATAAAAAGCAGTCATGCATTACTGATTTCCTAAGAAGCCCTAAGTTAAGGATGCAAGGACTAGGAGATCACACAGGAGGCTGCATTAATGTTGGATAGCCTACTATACAGGCCCTGTTGCCCTTCTATCGAGACTGAGTGAGATGGTGACTACCCACCCATCCTGTGTTAAATTTCTTTGTGGTTAGTGATGCAGACAGTCACAAGGAGACTGTATATCAAATCTCACCAGGGACAAGAAGTATTACTTTAGGATTAGGATTAGCTCAAACTCACAAGCATCAATAGCATACAGTATACCAAAAGGAAAATAAAGCTGAATCGTCTGAACTGTCTGTTGAGGGAGGAAATTTACTATGAATTTGGCCCTGTTAATAGGGCTTTGAAATGCAGAGCAGAAATTCCATTATGTATGGAATGCTGTTTGGGTCTTTTGGTCTAAAAATCTACATGTTAAATGAAACAATTGAATGTGTTGAATAAGCCTATTGACCAATATACACTTGAATATTAACTATCATGATTGAATTATTTACGTGTAGGGATTGTATGGATAACACTATCATACATAATGTCACATTTGTTGAGTACACATTTTTTTTTCTCAGGATTTACTCATTGCAGCAAGCAACATGCTGAGTACAAATTGGGAACAAGTCAACACCACCATATCCTACCAGATGTCCTCGTCATACCTCATGTCTGTTGAGGGCCTAGTGGAGAACATCTACATGAACAACAGCGATAAATATAACACCCCAAACCTGGAATTCACACTCTGCAAAAACATCACATGCAATCAAACTGTGTTTGGCGTAGAGGTCAAACTGAACCAGTCTTCAGGGATAGTGAAAACCCTTGGAATAAAAAATCTGTTTGACAAATTATATAATGGCAATTTTCCACTCTCTATATTCTCAAGTATTGTGGTATCAGCCACACTGCAAAACAGCACTAACTCTAACATAGACATCAAATTGGACTTTCCTATCAAGCAGCCAGTGGCTAAAGGCTCTAAAATCCAATGTGTGTTCTGGAACACTACGTTTAATGAATGGTCTGAGGATGGCTGTATGTGGAAAGAAATGGTCAATAACAGGAGCTACTGTGAGTGCACCCACCTGACCTCCTTCTCAGTGCTGATGTCCAAGTCCGTGGCAGACCTGCCCTATCTGAATGAGATTACTTATGTGGGATTGGGTGTGTCCATCTGCTCCCTCCTCGTCTTCCTCCTTATCGAGGCGCTGGTGTGGTCAGCAGTAGTCAAGTCCAACCTTTCACACTTCCGCCACATGGCCCTGGTGAACATCTCTCTGTGCCTGTTACTGGCTGATTGCAGTTTCTTGGCAGCCCCATCCACCCCCAACATTTTGCCTACAACCTGGTGCCTGGTTCTGACTCTGGCCAAGCAGTTCTTCTTCCAGGCTATGTTCTGCTGGATGCTTTGCCTCAGCATCATGCTACTGCACCAGCTCATCTTTGTCTTCTACCCGTTGAGGAAGAGTACGTACCTGTTTCTGTCCATCGTTCTCGGCTATGCCTGTCCTACAGTGATCGTGGCATCTACATATGTGTACTACAAGTACCAAAACGAACCCTACTACAACGTGGACACCTGCTGGCTCATTTACACTGGTCCTCTGAAGGGTTCAATTCACGCATTTCTTCTGCCTGTTGGGACTATTGTTTTGATGAACATCTTCTCCATGGGCGTTGTCATCCTGACACTACTCAAATCCAGTGTCTCAGATGGGAGTAAAGCCGATGAAAAGGAGACAGTCAGAAGCATTGTGAAAGTGGTTGTCTTTTTAACGCCAGTCTTCGGGGTGACATGGGGTTTGGGATTCTTTATGATGAGCTTAGACAGCAGTAAACCGATGGGTGCTTTGATGACATATGCTTTCACCATCACAAACACCTTTCAGGTACTTTTTCATCCATTGTCCTTAACCTTACATTATTCCCTGAAACTATTTGATTCGAAGATTTGAAGGTGCACTCCAGGATCATTAGCACAATAAATCCATAAAATGTTATGTGAATTCGATTTGTCACCAATTAATTGTCAAAACATTTCAGGATGTAATATTGTGAATTTGCAGAACGTATTCCACATTAATACAGTAATTAACAACTTGTCACTTTCAAACCTAGCTGAAACTATACAAAAGCTCGGGAGTGCATATTTAATTGAGTAAGAGTTTAAGTTTGAATCAGATTTTACTGTGGCATTTATTGTATCATTATTGTGTCATTTTTTAGGGCCTCTTCATTTTGCTTACTGGATGTTTTGCAGAGAAAAAGGTATTTTTAACTCATTAAATTAATATGAATTGTGTGTTACAAGTGAACATTTTGTAAATAGATGATTCCACAGAAGTGGTGTTAAACAAATGGTTAAGTCTCCAAATGGTTCTACATCATGAGGAGATATGTTTAATTTAATTCAAAGGAAAAATACTATTTCAATCAAATGAATAATAAGGCCAATTTTACTTGAGCAGTTGTCAAAAAAGCTTTGGCAATGTCCATTACTTTCCCTTGACTTAAACCGTAATGGAAATCTGCGGGGGTAGCTGACAAAGAGGATCCACATGCAGGACCAAGCTTCTGCATGGAAAATTGTTATATGATTTCTGGTTGTGGAGAAGACTTAGAAGACATAGGAGAAGACTCTTGATGTGATCCTGGATAGCAAAACATTATTACAGAATCAATCATTCTGATTCCCCAAAAAAGTATTGAAAAACTGACTGTTATCTTTACAAACAACATCCACTGAACTTTTTCAAATGGTGGAGCCACTAAAAAATAAATTTAAAAAAATACTTTAAAAAGAGTGAACAACAACAATTAACATTAAACATGTTACTGAGAACAAGATTATACTTTTCTTAATTTGGTTTAAGCTTTTCAAAAATGTTTTATTATTTTGTTAATATTGTATGCAAATATTTTCTTAAACATATCTTTAATAGAAGGTTTATCAAAGTTATTACTGCTCAGAGAGGGTTCTGTAGAATCGCCAATACATATTATGTGTCTGGTATGCACTTACCACTATTTTAATACCAGGTGCGAGATGAGGTCTTGAAAATTATCATGACTGGGGTGAGTTCCACTCTTAAAGTTACATAACAATATGTATATTGTTATATATATATTACGTTATGTGCCAAGATTTTATAAAATTGTGTTACTTTAATAAGTACCGTGTCATGTTTTGTTACTGAAAGACCTGATCTAAAGCTGAACACTTCTATCACCAGGCACCTCCTCCAAAAGGAAAAACTGAGAGTATGAAAAACCTGACTATAAACTCTGCTTTTAAATAATAAAGAACACCAAGGTTGGTCAACTCTTTGTACTGCCAAACGTGTTATTTTATGAATGCAATTGACACATTAGTAAAATGGTTTACTCTTCAAGCACTTATCTGTTTAATCAGGTGTGCAATTCTGGAGCTGTAACAAAAGCCTGCAACCCCTAGAAGTCTGCAGGATTGGTGATTGACGAACCCTCTACTCAACATAGATTTTCTGCCTCAGAGAATCAATTGCCGTGTATACTGGATCAGGCTTTAGTACTGCTACTATTCTTACCACGGAGGAAACCTCCACGTGTTTGGTTCTGTAAAAACATTCAAGGCTGATGTTTATGTTGTGTTTGGACAGGTCTCTCATGATTTACGATCAGATTCCATAGTAGCATTGTTGCGCAAAGCTAAGCATCACTTTTCAATACAAATGTTTTACTCTCTACAATGCAGCTATACATATTGAATCAAACCAATATGGTAACTGTAGCCTTTCCTAATAAGTCAATTACCTATGTTTTTTTGTATTTATGACAAAACTCATTAATTTGTGTGTATTTTGTGTTGCAGTCTCGACTTCTAATACATACTTTAATGTCTGCCCGGATTTGATAATGTTCAGCAATGTAGTGGTTAAGAAAATGTTGGTTTAACTCTGATTACAAGTTGCATGTTTTGATCAACTGTATTTGTTCATGCCCTTCAACATTCATAGAGTATGACCTCATCTCACAGTTGAAGCAGGACAGAAATGTATCCAGGCCCTATTTCACCTCTGGATTACTCCAACTCACTCTTGGAAGGATTCAATGTGTGTGCCACCAAACACGTATTCAGAATGCAGCAGCCCTTCTGGTGTTCAAGTTCTCCCATGTGCCCCCGCTTCTTGGCAATCTCTCCTGGCTTCCACTCAAAGCTTGTATACGCCACAAGGACATGGTTCTTGCCTAGACACCAACAAGAGAATCTTCTTCCTCCTTTCAAGCCATGCTCAAACCGTAGCTGTCCTGCCTTTCGTGGTAGATCCGGATCCACTCCGAAAAAACGATTCTGTCCTGATACCTCAATGGTGGAAGTAGCTTTGTCTGAAGGCTAGGATAGCAGAGTCTCCTATATACAGGAAACATATGAGAGGCGGGGCAAGTAGAGATGAGCCGGTACCATGCAGTGGAAAAGCGCCATTAAACTGTTCTACTGTCTGTTGTCTTTTGTAAAGTTCAAAGGTTTATTTGTCATTTGCAATAACAAGTTATGGCAATGAAATGCTTGGATAAACGTTGCTTATTATGTTTAGTATATGTATGGTTTTCTTTCCAGCTCTGACTTTTGCCTGTAACTAAATAGTTGATTGAAATGCACTCACTATTATACAGTGGATATTTCCAATAGATTTCTTAAAATAGATGCACTTACTGCCAGTGCCGGCTCTAGTTTTTTGGGGCCCAAAGTAACCTTTTATTTGGGCCCCCCTCACCCCCTTCGGTCGAGGGCTCCCTAGCAGTAGGAGGCCCCCTAGCAAACGGGAACCCAAAGCTACTATATATGTCACTTATGCCTGGAGCCAGCCTTGGTTACTGTACACAGTCGGTGTGGAAAAGAGCATCTGCTAAATGACTAAAATGTAAATGGAGAAATGCATTAATCCTCCACTGCACCATTGATATTGCTGCTATGTTGGTCAATATGATTTAATATTACTTTTGTTTTTCAATTCATTGATTGCCTTATGCTGTAAATGATTTAGTTTTGACTGTGGATGAAATGTGCAAATTAAGTTATTGAAGTATAGTTTTCTAGAAGCATATTGCATGTCAATGTAGTGATAGTCATGAACTGTAGATTTTTTTCACATGGCAAGTTAGAATGACTAACATAGCAAGAGAGGATAACAACATGTTTGAGAGGAAACAGCTGCTTGTTATGAGAACGAGGTTGAGGGTCATGGTAAATTTAACTATAATGTTACAGTTGATAGCATTTGGTTTCTACTGTATGTTTCAGTTGATAGCATTTGCTTTCCCTGATGTGACCTACAGATGGATCTGTCTACTACAGTACATTTAGCTGCAGTGGCACAAATATCCACCAACCCTCAGTAGCACTGTTCTGATTCTTTTAAATGTTGTTTCTCTAATATTTCCCTAGTATTTGTATATAGGCCTAAATAAAATATATATATACTGTAGTAAAGCAAATGCTCTATATATATATATATATACACTTTACGTTATTTGTATCTGTGTGTTCTTACCATCATTTCATTATCAATTAAAATAAGCTATGAAATTCCCCAAAACAATCATATTGGAGTAACTTACAGAATTTCAGCCCATGAAAACCAAACAGAAATCTGTTAATGTATCTTTACATGAAACTATTAAGAGTGACATTTCCTGAAGTGACAATGTGCAATGAAATTAAGTACATCATAGGTGTGGCACAATCCTATCATTGTTTCCTATAGATGCATTGAGGTTGAGGTGGTACATGAGTATTGTGGTGGTGTGATGGGGGTGACTCAGTGAGATCTCCGGATGACTGAAATGATGGCCAGAGTCAGAACAAGTGTCCCTGCAGCTCCACCACTCAGAATGCCCAAAATAGTGCCATCGATATGCTGCTTCTCACATATCTCTCCAGCATAGTATGTGGCTTGGCCAGAGATACACCTTAGAGAGAACAAAATGTATCACGAGTCAGTGGTTGCAGGATCAACTATTTCAATCCTGGCGTTATATACCATCATTTGGAAAATGCATGTATGGTCAAGTATAATGCACTGTGAACTGAACCCAGACCAAAGATCTGTCCGGTTTTGGAATGGAAATGGAAATGTGTGCAAGGCGAGAAAATAAATAGGTACGCTGTCACACAGTCACTACAATATGTGCAGATACGGGAATTGAGCCAATAACTCATGTATACACACCTGCATGTGGCTTTCCCCTGTTTCTCCAGCACACACACACCACTGTTGAGGCATGGGTTGGGGTTACACGCATCACTAGACACAGCTCGCAGCTGTCTACGTTTCGGAACCTCAGCTGTCTCCTCTCGGCGGGTCTCCTCCTCCTCCAGTGCGTCAGTACTGGGACTGTTTGGCTTCACAGAGACCTCCGACTTCACCAGATGGGTCAAATCTAGAAGATATCCACAAAGAGTAATTGTCTAGTGTTAGGAGAGAGAATTGTTCATTGTTCATTCATCTTGATGTTGTTACTGTTGTTGCCTTGCATGGTGACAACTGAATTCCAGCACTTTTTCAGGCTAGCTAAAAACCTGCTAACTTTGCTCACCCCCAATATCATTTTGAACAAGTCGTCTAAACATTGACGACTTGATCATATTATTATTTGGCACAAGATATATTTCAAAACTGCTGTCTACGCTACTGCCTTGAAGAGGTGTGTTAAGTGTAATAGTGACAGAAATATGTCAAACAACTACAAAACCTTATAGTAAATTTCCCCCAAAAAATGTGTGGGTGAAAGAAACTGACGTTCTCAGGTTTGTCGAAGTGGTCCTCACCGTCAAAGTCGACAAGAATAATGAGGTCATTGTTCTTGAGAAAGCTTCTTCTTTGCAGCTGCTTATGAGAGATGAATGTACTCCAGCCATACTCAGGTCCTCTGTAGCAGTTGCAGCTTGGATCCCAGTCAGCACCACTAGTGCTGCTGGGCCTAATCCAATTTGGTATAGTAGTCTCTGGGGATGAAGAGTGCAGGAGAAAAGTTCAAACAGAACAACCCACTAAATTGAATGTGAAAATTAATTTTTACATACACTCTTTAAATGTAATCATATACTGATCATGGCCATGAATTGCCTGCTAAGCAATAGTAATGTGAAGGTTTTGAAAACAGATTCTTAATTAGCATAATTTAAATCAGAGAAACCGTACACTGGTTCAATCACCTTGAATTTCTGATAAATATTTAGAATTAAGGCATTAATAGCTGGCATAATTTGTTTAATTGCATAATTACGTTAGGTGAACTCAGAATTAGGAACTTGGAATATTAAAAACAAATAATATGGTCAGTGTAGAGTGTTTATTCAAATTCGCTGCCAATCAAGTCGTGTCATGTCACCTTTTGCAACTGCATTAACCAGGAAATGACGTTATTCCAACGATCAAGACTAATTACAAGTATTGTGACAGTTGATTATACTAACTGACCAGTGGTGAAGCTTCTAGTGGCAGACATCCTCAGCTTGGCATCAGAATCCTGGTCCATGGCAGTGATGGTGGCCTGCCTGTTGATCACTGGCCATTCCATCACGCCGTCGTTCTCCCCGCTGTATAGATGGAAGGTTACGGCTACATATTCAGTGTTATTGCTGTTTCTTCCATTTGGGTAGATGTTTACCCCGTAAGCGTAGCCCTCAGGGCTGTAGAACCGTCTGCTCCTGATTAGCTCTCCGGTTGGCGTGGTGGCGAGCAAGCCGGTGAAGTTCTGGATTTTCCAGATGCCGCTGGGGCATGTTGTTTCGGTCAGTGTGATGTCATCGATGAAGATTGCCCCTGCTGAAGTATAGTTGGACCCCACCACACCCTGAAAGATGTAGCGGAACTTCCTTTTCATGTGCAGGTTCACATAGGCTACCTGCCAGGTGTCGTCTACACTGCCTGAGGAAATAAAAGACATCTTTATATTCAGCAACCAGATGAAAAGAAAAAGGTGCAGTGGTCTCTTAATTTTTGCCGGACAGCTTAAGCGGAGCCGGCTAAGAAAAGCGAGTATCTATTACTGACAGACTGACTGACGTCCCTTTGTTCAACAGCGTAGTGGTTAGTGAAGCAGACCTGGAAACTATAGGTCCTGTGTTCGGATCTCCTCACAGGTATAGTGAAGAACGCATTAGGAGCTATTCCGTTTAGATGAAAACTAAGCTGGTTAAAATCTTGAGTGTCTGTTATAGTAAGTCTGAACTAATACTTTTTACGGTTAAATTGCGACTCTTTCTGGTGGATTTTTTAAGTATGCATCCATGCATGCATTTTGGGTGAGGATAGACAAACACATTTGCTAGCTACAACATACAGTAGTTATGTTATAGTAAACCTTAAATTAAATTGTTTACGGTTATATTGTGACTTTTTCTGGCGTGGAATATTTCATCTTCAGTCTCGCTAGCAATTGCTTATGAATATTCAGTGACTGATGAAATGTTTAATGTCGTGGCGTAGTGATTAAAGACAGTGCCTCTCACATGGAAGACCGACATTCTAAGCAACTAAATGTATTTATTTTGGCACCACAATAAAACTACATTATACAGTATTACGACTGTTTCTGGTACATTTCATGATTCTCTCGTCTTTTCACTTGATGGACAAGTTAGTTATCGTCACCTTTATTGATTATTATTCATTGATTGTTATTGTATCAACGTCATTCACGAATGGCCAATAAGCTGCTGAAACAGCCGGTGGCAAATGAGGTATTGTTCAGTGTAATCACATTAAATGTAAAGCTCTACAGTCTAGTGGTTCACAACATAGCCTCCCACGTTGGCGACCCGGGTTTGAATCTTAAGAGGGAAGCACTTTCTATTGCAGGGCGGCGGAACTATAGGCTTGCAAGGTTTTTTGTTTCCGGAGCTGTATATAAGTTTTTCTTTCGATGCACAGTACCTGTGATGGTATGGACTTTGCTGGAGCTGGTAACATTTCCAGTTCCATCATCTATTCTGACCCACACCACCAGCTTGTCCCCAGCAGGCCTGGACATCTTGTAGAAAAACTGCAGACACTGTGTGCTCCTCTTTGGGTAGAGAATGCGTGACTCTAGAATTGCACTGGTCCCCACTTCCACTTTAGAAGTGTCAAACTTCATAAAATGGCCTGCATCTACCGAGAGTGTTAAAGGTACAGTACCAATTAATTCAACACATTTCAGCTGTTAGCATTTGGGTGAAATGAAGAAAGGCAGTAAGTTGGGGATACCTCTGCAGCGTCCTGCCAGTGTGTGGTCTACCTCATCGGAGCTGCTCAAGGTCTGGACCCAGTCGGAATCATCAGCCTCACCCTGGACCATCCCACAGACATTGATCAGCTCGAAAGAACACTGGTCCAAGAGTGTTTGTGTGATGGCTGCCGTGACAGTGACATCATCATCATCATTACCATCATCAACACATCGGATTGGCAGCTTCTTGTGGTGGTTCACTGTCATTTTCTTATGTAGTGTTTTGACGCTACTGGTTGTACAGTGCAGGCAGCGTGATCATATGGATCAATCGAACAGGTTCACTTACTGCAGTCATGCATGCGGTTCAGCCTGAGCAGGTCTACAGAGCTGAAGTCCAGACGCTGTCCGATGACGTCGTTGAACGATGGGATGGCTGTGGTTATGGTGGGGGTGCTTGGGTTCTTGTTGAAAGACAAGGGCCGGTAATGCATAATAGACTCGTAGTCGTATGGTGTATTCAGGTCTGTGACGTAGTCGTCTTCATATTTTTTGAAGTTGTGCTCCTTTCCTAAATTGGCGGATTATGTGTTTGAAAGAAAATCGTTAGAAACTTGCCAAAACACTTCTCCAAAGAATCGCTCTTCATGGGCGGCAGAATGCAAAACAGATAGTGTTGCTATACCAAGAAGTACGGCGTGCGTAATTCTATTACATCCCCACCTTCTATGATCTGGTCCCACCAGATCTTGACATAGTCATCTCTGTCAGAGCGGGACTGCTCATGGAAGAAACCCAAAGCATGGAGAAGTTCATGTTCCACGATGGCCTTGGTGTCACAACCCGCCCCTATGGAGAGGTTCTGTCCAACCTTATCATCTCCCACAAAGGACCAGCATCTGAGGTCATCATACAGAGGATTAGAGGACACCTGCAAAGGCACAATCTACACCAACTCTGTGCAAATCCAAAAACCGTTAGGGCTCTTGTCACGCCTCCGCGAGCACGCAGAGGCAGGCGCTCCGTCCCTGAGCTTCAAGCGCGCACCTATTCCCACACCTGTTCCCAATCACCGTTCACACACCTGCTCCCACTCACCTCATCGCCGACCGTATTTATACAGCTCCCTGTCACCTCTTCCCTGCCGGATCAATGGTTTATGTTCGCATGCCACATCGCGCTCTTTACAAACGCTCATCCCGACCGACCAATCGACCCACCCACCAACCGACCCACCGATCGCCCGTCCCCGACTATTCTGTCTGCGCCCTGCCTGTACCTCTGCTCTCTGTCCAAGTTCCGATCTCCTGCCCGTCCCCGACTACTCTGCCTTCTGCTCGCCTGTGCCTTCGCTACCGGTACGTGAGGCGTCTGGCTCCCCGTCCCTGAATGTGCTCTCTGTCCACTCCCCACTCCTCCCTAGTCCGCGCTTGGATCCTTACCTGCAGCCCTGACAGCTCTTTGTGGATTGTTAACAGATCGTTGTGTAAATTATAAAAGAAAACAGATTAACGTTTTCCGTCATTGGCATAACTTGTGACACCACCACTGTGTCATTAGAAAATGTATACCACAATTTTACCTCAAATGTTTACAAAATACCTGTTCTGATGATGCATGGAACACTAATGAATGCAAATTCCTTACATAAGCATATTCTAACCTGTGCTCTTTAATTGTATGCCACAGTAGGCCCATAAAGTTGAGTAAGAGCTCTTAACCTAGTGGATTTGGCTGCACTCACCCCTCCAGTTTTGTGAAAGAGATGTATGTGCTTTCTCCCTCATAGGGCTTGAAGTCCACACAGGATTTCAGGCGATACGCTTCAAACGCCTGGTGAATAACACCTTTTGCATTCAGCTCTGAGGGGAATACATTTGTTTTCAGAATGATGCCTGCTATGATTGTGCCTGTATTTCATACAGCAGTAAGACAAGTGTGGTTGAGTGTACATACCCAAGGAATCTGTCAAGATATAAGGAATTGGAAACTTCCATCTTCTTGTTTCATCCAGGATTGCGTTTCTTCTTGGCTGCAAAATGTACAATATAAATGAAGTTGGTTAACTGCATAAACTTTTAGTTTAGTGAGAATAGACTTTGAAGGGGAGTCTACTTACATCACCTGCAATGTCTCCCTCAAACAGGTCAAGATCTGATTCTAAAATACCCGAAAATGGGAACGTCAATCACATAGTATTTTATACAATCTGCCAAATGTACTAGATGGTTGCAAATATGGTGCTTAAAGTAATGTTACTGTTAAAGTAATGTTAATGTTATTGACTTAATGTAGAGCAAAGTACCTGAATTGATTTCTGGTATATCGTCTCGTAATTCACCTGCATCTGCATCCCCACCTTATTTATTTAACGAATAACAATGATTACAATCATCATTACTAACTGCTTTTCACAAAGAGAATTATCCGAATGAAGAAGAAATGTACTATAATGTTAAGATCTATAACCTACCGTAAAGTGTCGGAACAGCTTGAATCTACAACAAATAGAAACACCTTATTATCTAAATGATCAAATGTAAAACCAAAAATATTTTCAATAAAAAAGGATGTGTACTCTACCTTGACCACAACTAGAACTGTTATTAAAATGGTAACCCTCCACTGTGTCTTGACATACTCCATGTTTAGTCTGAAGGGATTGGACATGTGTTTCACTACTGTTGCAAACTAGCCCATAAAAACAGTTACACAATGGAACTTTGAACGTAAGTCATTTCTGTAATAAGTAACATAGACTTAACACTTGATAAGGACATCTTTCTCTGTTGCAAAAATAATAACACCGGTTCCAGAAAATAAATTGTGTGACAATTGCCATTAGCATTCTTCACAATACAAAGAACTGAAATGGCATTAGTGAAATGTGTTATCACATATTTTAAAAAAAATCCACTCTGCAAAATGTGACTAGTTCAGTAACACTATACAATAAGGTACATTGGTATTAGTTAATGATGTAGTAAATAATAATAAACATGAATTACGTCTTAATAAACATTAAAATTTGATTTCGTTAATATTATCGAAAGCAGTTAGGCCCTATACATTTACGTATTAATGTTAGTAGATGTATTATTTAAAATGTATTAACATTTACTACATTCATTTAATAAGTGTATTTTACCTGTTTTACCTCAGACTGCACATTTAACTTGCTCACCTTCCTGCGTCACATCTTACTCTTGAGAACAGGTTGAGAACACTGGAAAGACTCGAATATGCTCATCTTTGAGATATTACTATACCTTATGAAAGTTTGTGTAAACATACAGTACAAGTACTAATTAGTAAGGAAATATTCACCAGATGTATTGTATGCAGGACCATCATGGTGTATTTGAAACCAGCAGCAATAAATGTATTACCAATGTTTGTGGGCTAACCATTAGCATGATTTAGTAGTAAACCATTAATTATAGTATATTGTGCTCCGTTATGTAAAATGTAAACTCCCTGAATAATAATGAATGGATAATTAGTGTTTGATAATTAATGTTTGAGTCTTCATTAGCATTACTTAAAAGTAGTGAAACATTAAGGCATTTGTGACCCTTATGGTAAAGAGTGAAGTACTTGAATAATAATTAATGGTTAAGTAATGTTTGTGGACTCGTCATTAGCCTTTCTATACAATTTCTTAAGACATGCTACCTGCATTATTCATTTTATGCTTCTTTATAATACATTTAATAAACAAAGTGTTTTGGGAGGAGGAGTAGGTAAACCGTGATCAAGCAGACATGATCTGCCTGTTAACTATCTATATTAGCATACATGATCTATCTGTAAACCATCTATATTAGCATTCATGTTCGATCTGTAAACCGTCTATATTAGTATCAATTCAACTCAGATTTTTTGTTAAATAATGAAGATGAAATTCAAATGATTTTTTTTTTCAATTAGCATAATACAAAATTTAAAGTTGAAAACAAAACCAGCTGGGATTATTTTCTACTGGCCCCCAATGGGAATCGGACCCACAACCTGAAACTTAATGAGTATCTAAAACTCCCCCAGCTCCCAATGTTGCCATATATGAATTCACGATTGCATTTGTCTCTTAACTAAATTGGAAGCCACAGACAGATGACATTACATTATCAAGCATTGTAACTTTTATTGTAATACAGTACAAATGCACTTACAATTTAATTACAATATAATTTGAAAAGAAATGTGAAAATTTTCATTTTCATCGTTGAGTGTTGTGGACAGTCTCAGTTGTCCTGATGTTGAGGCTTGATTGGAACTTCACTGTTAATCAGTGGAGTGAGATCTGGAAATAGATACAGTTTTATTAGGATGTACTGTCCTTTTAAAAGAAATAATACTAAAACCCTTGAAACTAGAGTCGGACGCACCTTCAAACTCAACAAGGAGAATTAGGTCATCATTCTTTAGATAGCTCCTCCTATTAAGGTCGTAGTGGGAGAATAAGGCATTCCAGCCCCAGGTCCATCCATGATAACAGTCACATGATGGGTCATACGTTCCCATTTTGGATGGGTTATCCCAGTACAATATGTTGGAGCCTGAATATGGGTAGATAGTTATCAGCAAGTGAATGAAATATAGTGATAAAAACAATGGATAGCAATTTATAATAACTACTGTATAATAATAGACACTCAAAAATGATAGGTGCTGTTAAATTCTACCAAAGAGGAATGTGTGATGGTTTTGACATGTTTCAAAGTGTTAGTTTGGTGCTGCACGTTTAGTTCTGCAATGCATGTCTTTGTTCTAATGTAGTACTGTGAAACTCATTGCTTTTACATTACACAAGGTAATGAACATGATTGTTTTTACAATTTGTTCTTGTTAGTTTCAGCCAAGCAATTCAAAGGAAAGTATAGTTCTCATCCATGCTAGCCTATCAGAATGATTTCATGGGACATACGTAAAACATAAAGCAAATTTTTAACTACCAAATTCATAAGAAGCATTAAAGGACAGTAAGAGTTAAACAGAGGGGATTTTCTTGTATTAGGGTCATGGTCTGGGAAATTGTGTAATCAGATGTGATTTTTCTTTTTAATCTTGACCCTAACCTTAACCCCAGCACTCTGATTTTTCACCTAAACCTAACCTTAACCTTCATTCAAAACATATCATACATTTCTATGAATGTGTAAACAAGACACCTTTTAGTAATGTTCATAACATGTGTTTGTTGGAATTGTTTGTTGTAATGTAGCCTAATGAAACACATCATATGAACGGATTTTAAGACTAAATGTTATGTATTTCTCTGAAACCAAGATAAACCAGCCACATACCTGGGATGAGTTGAGTGGGACTGGTAGTGAAACTTTGAGAGAAGGACTGCCTCTGCCGGACATCAGAGTCCTGATCCAGCAGTGTAATGGTGACCTGTCTGTTCCCTGCCGGCCACTCCAGGACCTGGTCGTTTTGGCCCGTGCTCAGGTGGAAGAAGGCCCCGATGTAGCCATCGTAGTAGGAATTGGGCATCAGCTGAATGCCGAAGGCGTAGCCCTCAGGGCTGTAGAAACGTGGGCTTTGGATGTACTCCCCTGGGGCGTAGCTACTCATGTACTGCCTGAAGTTCTTGATCCGCCACAATCCGCTGGGGCAGCGTGTCTCCACTTATGACAATAACAATAATGACAATCTAAAACATAATTTAAACAGCACCTGGATAATTCCAACCACCCAGTTCCAGTTAAAACTAAACTTTGTTAGATTAAGCAGCATACCTAGGGTAATGTCATCAACCTGGATCCCTCCCAGGGAGTTAGCTGGGTCACCCTTGATCCCCTGGAAATCATAGCGGAACTTGCCATCCATTGTCAAAGGGACATGAGCGATCTTCCATGAGTGGTCGTCATCACCTGTGATATCAGATGAGGGTGAGATGGTGATGATTGTATTTATTTGTCTGGTAGATTTTTTTTTAAAGTAGTGTTGCACAGTACAGTATAATAATACAGCCAACATCGTATCATTGAACACGATTATTTACCAGGTTTTGTTGCCTACCTGTGAAGCTCCCAACTGCAGTAGGGGATAAAACATTGCCTTTAACACCCTGCTTTCTGGTCCAGACCACCAGTCTGTCTTTTGGACTTCCTGTCATCTTGTAGAAGAACTGCAGACATTGCAGTTTCCTCTTGGGCTGCAGCACTCTGGATTCTAAAAATCCTGACTCCCCCACTCGGCCGGTGTTAGTATCAAAGTTCATGAAGAACCCTGCATCTATCAGGTTCACAAATACAATGTTATCAGAACCGTAGATCAGACTGTTTTTACCATTGCAACCATGTCAGACCTCAATGATAATATTACCTTTGCACTGGCCAATGAGAGTGTGGTCATTTGACCCTGGCTGGCTCTTAGTTCGAACCCAGTCACCATCATCATTTTGGTTCTGGATCATGCCACAGGTGTTGACCGCCTCAAAGGCGCACTGATCCAACAAGGTTAGAGAAGAAGCTACAAGAAAGATACCATGCACAACCACATTCAGAAAAACATTATTAGTCAAACAAAGTTTGACTCTTTAGAAATAAAAATATTAGAGAAATAAGGCTCCTGGGGCAGGAAAAACTC
>JACXGJ010006916.1:0-32439 GCA_016801105.1 Esox niger
TGATGCAGAATATATGCATGTGATGCCGATCCTGGCACAGAAGAACTCACAGCCAACGTCTAAGATAGTCTGCTGAAATAATTGAGATCTTGAAAAAGACGATCTTTGCTGCATATGTTGCTCCAAAACCTGTCTATATTGTTCAGCATTTATTGCGCCTTCACAGATGTGCAAGTTACCCATGCCATGTGCACTAATGCACCCCCATACCATCACGGATGCTAGCTTTTGAACTGTGCGCTGATAAGTAGCCAGATGGTCCCTCTCTCCTTTAGTACAGAGAACACAGCATCCTTGATCCTCAAAATATATTTCAAATTTAGATCTGTCAGGCCACCGGACAGTTTTCCACTTAAATGAGCTTGGGCTCAAAGAAGGTGGCAGCATTTCTGAATCTTGTTCATATCTGGTTTGTTCTTTATATGGTAGAGTTTTAACTTGCATTTGTGGATACAGTGCCATACGGTGTTCACACACAATGGATTTCGGAATTGTTCCTGAGCCAGTGCAATGATTTCCACTACAGAATCGAGTCTGTTTTTAATTAATGCAGTGCCATCTGAGGGCCTGAATATCGTGGCTATCCAATATTGGTTTTCTGCCCTGTCCCTTGCATACAGAGATTTCTCCAAATTCTCTGAATCTTTTAATGATAATATGTACAATAGATGATGAGCTCCCAAACGATTTACAATTATATGTTGAGAAATGTTGTTCTTAAATTATAGCACTATTTGTCCATGCAGTCTTTCACAGAGTGGTGAACCCATCCCCATCCTCATTTCTAACAGAAACAACCTTTCTCAAGAGATATTTTAATCTTTTAATTATACTTCTGACCTGTTGCCAATTGACCTAATTACTTGTTTGATGTTCCATCAAATTTAGTTTTTTAGCAGTACACAACTCCTGTCTTTTATTGCCTGTGTCACAACTTGTTTAATGTGTTCCTGGCATCAATTTCAAAGTGGGCATATATTTCTCAAGAGACAATAAATTGTATCTGTTTCAACATTGAATATGTTATCTTTGTAATATTTTCTATTAAACATAGGGTATAAATTATTTGCACGTAATTGCATTCTGTTTTTATTTACATTGTATGCAACGTCCCAACTTTTTGGGAGATGGGGTGTAGATATTCTATATGCATTGTAACTCAGGTAATGAGAAAATTCTGTCTTGTGAAAATAATCACTGGTAGCCAAAACCTTGTAAATGGATTCCAACATGTCATTCTCTACACCTAACTAGTGTGCCTAAACTGTTCAATTCAGATGACATATCTGCAAGGAGGTGTCACCGATACCCTAAAGAGATCAGTCTTCTTTCTGAACTTTGAAAACACTATGGTGTGTGCTTTAAAAGGCAAAATATGTGACAACTGATTATTTCCTGCTGAAACAGACAGCAGTTCATCCTCTTCCCCAAATCACCAACTGCCTTCCTGAACCTCATTTTTTATGTTTTTGTGATTGTTGGTGATACTGTATGTCTGAGACAGGTTGAGGTACAATGTTTTGCTTTGGAGGAGCTTGGCAATTTCAGTGGATGATAATGTGACTGAAGTGCAACTTCATAATTACATATTGAGTTAAAAGCAGCTTGAGTGATTGATCAGCATCAGTTCAGGCAGTCAGTATTTCACTTAATGCCACTTAATGAGTGGTAAAGACAAGATTCCGACTGTTGCGAGTGAATGCCCATTCCGTTAGATTTTATTCAACACGATAATCAACTATACCATAATTTCTATTGTTGATTTTGCACTAGCCTGAACTGGCCTGATTGAAAATACATTCAACCATTTAAACATGGTGAAAATGGGACTGAGTTACTTGGACAACAGTTGCTGGAGGAAAGTTGGTGACTGATGCCACCTGTTGGTATTAAAAGGATTAAGACGTCATCTATATTAGACAGCTTTAAAATGGTTCTCCAAATTGTGGCTGTAACAATTTATATATTTTTGTATCGTTATTAGGGGACAGGTGTCTATATTCAGATTGTGTATGTAGTGTCACATGTACTGTAGGGCTATGGTTGACGCCAGTGTTAGGTCACACAATACTAGATATATTTTACACAAATTATCTTTATGGAGGAAAAAATAAACACGATAAGTAGAGTTTGACTTTTACGTTTTTCATCCAGAACAGCTAAATGAATCTACACATCTCTGTACAATTTCTGGTAATACTGTATGGCTAGTCAAACAATGAGTAACAGACATAGCTAACATGTTTATAACAATCAAAGGTATATAGCAACAACTCCGGCTATGAGACATCAACACTTCTCTGTCTTTCTCGCTCTCTCTCCAGTCTCACCCTGAGGTTCATAAGGCACATTGAAGATATACGATCACCCACTAAGCAGATAGTTCGCCTGAAATGTAAGCCTTTTTATTTCGTCTTTTGTGACCATTTAGTTGACACATAGCGAGCGATCCAGAATCGTCACCTAAACGTGCGCAAGAGCACCCTAATGATTAAGGATCGATAAGAACAATTGGACCGTCTTACATTCAGTTTTTAATGACTATAAATTGTCATGAAATGTTGAATTCATTTAAATAGTCTCGTCTATTATGGTGATTAAATTCTGAATGTTCATATGTTTTCATTTAAAAATCACTTTTTTTCTTAAGTACAACAGACTTTAATTGTGAGACGTCATGTGCCGTGACAGGTGGTGCCGTTCCCGGAAAAACTCTTGACATATAGGGCAGGTGAGTTTTTCTTCTCGCCTCCTCCTCACGTGGGATTCGGCAGCGAACTCCTTTTTGTGGTGCGAGCGCATGTGGAACACTAGGTCAGATGTCATGCGGAAGGAGAGGTTACACTTGGCGCACCAGTTCTGAACAGACACCCCAAATGAGTTAAACGTTGGAGGAAGAATCGTTAGAGACGACGTGGATTGCAGTTGCGTTCCAATGTTCCTTGACCATTGCTCCGGTGCATAGGGAAACGTGTTGGCGGTAACAGTGGTAGCTAGTGTCTGTGCGCATGTTAAATCACCATTCAACATATTCGATGCCAACAAATTGTTGTATCCTAGAACAGTTTTTGAGGTGAAAACGTCTCTCGCGTTCTCTATGCGGTTTGATGGGGAACGTAACATGTTGGATGAGTGAACTATAGAACCGTTAGAAGTTATCTTACTTGGTTTACAGAAAGCGCTTTTCTGTTCCTCCTGTCCACTGCGCAGAACGAATGAAAACGCACTTTTTGTGGTGTTTGAGTTCAAACCACAGCTCATCTTCCTCACTGTCTCCGAATCAACTTCCGTCCGCTTTTCTTTATCATGCGTGAAACTATTTTTCGGTGCTCCAACTTCTGTAAATGCACTTTTTTTACATTCCACGTGGTCCTTTTTTAACGGATACTTCTCCGTCTTCGGTTTTAATGCAGAGCCAGTTGATTCTGGCGCTATGATGTGGTAGTCCCTTGTTATCTGTGTGATGTTATTGTCGTTCGAAATATTGTTTTTTTCCAGTAACACCGGTTTCCTCCATCGGGGGTAATCCGTCTCCTCGTGTTTCCTTTTACGCGGGGAAATCTCTGCGTCCTCGCTGATGCCAGGACGTTTATGTTCCAGATCTCTCGCGATGTTGTGGAAGTCTGTGATGCGGTGTTGCCGCTTTATCTCCATGTGTTTGTGTTCGTAGGCCTCTCTGCTCTGCGCATCATTCTTCACCTGCGCGCACAGGAACCGGCAGTGTGCCAAGTAGGGATGTTCATTCTTGAAGACCAGGTTACATTTGGCGCATGTGAACTCTGTGCAGAAATACATTTTGTTAGTTCATGTGTACATTATGATACCCGTTGGCACAAAATTAAGTCAGATATAAAGTAGATAACAATAGTTTTGCATTACTTATATACAAAGTGTAAATTTCTACTGTTGATTTGGTTCTTTCATCACGCAGTTACACAAAGGCAAGAACAGAACTCCTGAACAAATAACGAACAAAATAACAACCACAAAGATCACATTAGGACTTCTCTGTTGAAATTGGGGGGTGAGAAAACAATAAGATGAATACGATGACGAAGATATAGCCTGCAGCGCTTTCCCAGTGTCTCCGCTTCTCTCTCACCGTCATTATATCCTCTTGTTGAGATGTCAGTAAAGCCTAGTAGATGTGACAGCTCCTGGTCATACCAGACCAACAGTTCCTCTTCCTGACGTATGTCCCTGGTGGTCCGGAAATACAGCTGGCCTCCCTTCAGGAACGCTTCTGTGTTCTGCTCCTCCCGGCCACGCGCCGCCTGCACCAGCCGCAGCCAGGAAAGCACGAGAGCAGAGCTGCGCATTGCCTCTGGGTCCAACTGTTATACAAATCATTATCAGTATGATTAATTCATATGGACATCTTTGTCTATTTTCGATGTTTCTCTTGAGACATAGTGAAATCACTAAATTGATTAAATTGTTTAGCCTTTAATGGCTAATCAGGTATTTTCAGCAGGTATGAATATCTAGACCAACGACAATTTAAAAGAGCAAGCAATTTGGTTGCGGATTATATTACAATTTAGTTTATGATTGTGGCATCATCGCTGCGTCTCTTTGTAGTATCATTTTGCAAGTTAAATTGTCTAGTTTAATATCACATTTACTTACCCTGAACACGTATGATTTGCTTCTCTTTTCACTGGATTTGAGCGCTATTAAGGCGATGGTGTCATAGAAAGTGTTCTGAAGTACGCACGGGCCGAACTGTGCCCCCGCCGGGATGTCACGCGTGACGTGCACGCTTGTATAGAGATCTGTTGCGTGATGGTGGAGAAATTTACCCTCACTGGACCACAGGGAACGAGGCAAAAAACTATGCTCCATAGTTGGTCTGTGGGAGAAACAATATACGCGAACAATACATTATTACAATTATTGTTTTTCGTTGCCCTGTAAATCAACGTGAACATGTCGAAGGACATTAATTGATTTTTGCAATATGATTAAGCTTCGTCTACTTGGCCTTTAATAAAGGTATTCTGGCTCAAGCATTCTTCATGCCAAATAGATTGGCCTATATGCATTTAGGCCTGCCCTTTCCCCCGATTTGCATAAGATCAAATGGGTAAACTATATATATATATATATATATATAGAGAGAGAGAGAGAGAGAGAGAGAGAGAGAGAGAGATACTGCTTAATAGGCTTTGATTGATCTTTATTTCGCTGAAACAAGTATTTTTCAGACATTTTCATAGGAAATCGTGCAGGCTACTGACACAGTTACAGCTAAATGTTTGTTGTTCATTATCGTTACTATTTTATTTTAATTTGCTAGTCATTTTAAATGTCTAAAATCATACCCGAAAGATATTACTGTCAAGTTTTTATTATTTCACTAGGTTTTTTTCTTCTATTTTTTACTGGCAAATTTTTATTAGTTTTTTTCTCATTCAGCTATTTACTCGAGACTGAATGTTGAGCGAGAATAGTAATATGGGTTTGACTTCTAGCATCCTTTGTCTGTTTTTCATTCGGTTTGTTCCATTGTCTTCCCATCTGCGCCGTAACTGCCTCTTCTGTCTACTCGCGTCTCTACTGCGAGTCAGTTTGGTTTGATTAGTATATTCATTATAGCCATACTTGCACGATGTCTGTATCGGTCTCTTCACTTCGATTGGACCTTAGGTCACATTTCGCGCATGCTATTGGTTTTGATTAATGGTATTTTCTCTGAATGTAGAAAATGCCATGCATTAAAATATTTATCTCTACATTTCGATTTCCAAGAAACCTGCTAACGATATCCCTGGAATCTTTCTTTTAAAAAGGTTCTCTATGTGGAACAAACAGCATGTAGGATGCGTGGCATAACAATTTCAAGAACACATTACTTTCCCTTACTTTTCTTTTGAAAAAGCTCAAAGAGACCTCATCAAACCTGTGCGCATTGCCCACTCACCCGCTGATATCGTGGAGGTAGTGCGGTTCCGTATGTCCGCGAGCTGGATGGTTTTCAGCAGGTGCACCCTGGCTGAAATAACGATTCTTTCCTTCCGTTACTGTTACGGTCTGACAGCGAGAGTGATCACCACAGTGTCTGTCTCGTTACTGCCTCTCTCCTCCACTCACACACACACACTTATCCCCATCGGTGGCAGGTGCAGTGAAGCGTGCTGACACGCTGACAGACACACACACACAGACACACACATACACACACGCTAGAACACACAGGTTGCTCTGCCCCCCCCGTCCCCCTCTCCTCCCGGGGGAGCACCGATTGGTCCTTTTCTGCATGGTTTTATAGTCCGGCTTGTTAGCAGCATAAGAACTCTGAACTGGTAGAGTCCGAGAGATGCTGATACACACATTTTCTAGTCGAATTTTGAGTTGCAGTGAAACTCCATCCTTTTACCCAAACTATATTTATCCGTTTCCTCAGGCAAAATCAATAGAAATACAACTTATATAATCTATCCCGATATTGACAGATTCATTTCATGATTTTGAAACGTGGAACTCAAAGAAAAAACAATTAGCCCATACATTATTACAAAATATATTTAATTTTATTGGTTAGGAGGTAATTAGTTGTCCTCGTTCTATGACTATGAACTATCCATCAAATGGATACCCATTGAACAAAACCATTCGAAAATATTTTTTATCTTGCTCTTGTGTAGGCTATGGCCTGCTATTTGAAATCCACTTATCACAGATGCAATATTTTCGCTGAAATATTTCGGAGAATTCCGCTGTATTCATAACTTTCACATGTTTGAATGATTCTTCTGTATGTAATGAGAAGTTATAGGCATTTTACACATCATTCACGTTTTAATTGTCCGTATCATAAGGAGGCCGCTAACCCAAGTTGAAACTTTGGCAATGGTAGCTTGTGTTTTTCAGTTTTCTTATCCATGATGAAATTTGGGCCTAATCATACATTCTACCCCAATTAAACCCTTGATGCAGAATAATCCACTAAATGCTCATTAGAAGAAGAAAAATTAATAATGCATTTGCCCTGTGGCGAGTCCGGAGCCTCTGCAACAGACTCTTAATATTCAGTAATATTCCGTATGACCTTTAATATTCAGTATTCTTAAGGTTCATTCTTTTAATTTATCACCTGAAAATTGACCATATCGTCATTTTCAGTGTGCGGTCAACTTTTGCTTCTCTCTTAATCAATGTAACATATATAGAGCTTAATCCATTTCCTGAAACTTGAATTCCTACATAAACTTGAATTATGTTGTTAAATTGGCTTTCCGTTAAAAGTCTGTGTAAGAACTTTGTGTGAATTTACATAATAAAACGCATTAGTTCACCTTTGACATCCATAGGTTACAATCCAATCAATCTAGAATTATTGTTTTATCCGATGTTTTGGATTGCTAATGGTAGACTTGTAACAGGCGACGCTATCTTTTACCAGACAACAATAAGATGTCAGCATATTTCTCATCCTACCCTGGAATCATCCTAATTGGTGGTAGTAAAACCGCGCCCCGGGGTTGTGTGCCCTAGCCACTGTGCCCTAGCCACTGCCCCTAACTGGTGTTCCCTCATCTACAGCTTTCAGAAGATGGGTGGAGCATGAATTAGTTTGAAATGTAATTGAATGTATAATAAATGTATGTTTGGCCACATTCACTGAGAATAACATCACGGTTTTGTTGCTTTTTCATCTTAATAAAAAAATCCATCACTTTCTATTAAGTGTAGGCTATATGTGTGCACCTATTTCAAGTTTCAAACGGATCTCAAGTTTCGTATTTTGTTGATTGGGCACTGACGTTAGACATCTCTCATCATCGATGCTGTTTTGTATCAAGGTTGAAAAGGACATTGTTTTTTTGTGTGCATGTGGGTAATTTCCTAAATATCTGTAGACTTTGACTTCTCACCGCATATTGGCATATTCATTATAACAATATTTGACATGCTTCGTTTTCATCCCGGAAAAAAATAACTATACTGGCTGTTGTGTGGCTGACTTAAACTGAATCCTGTACCAGTCCACCAGGGGCTGCTTGAGGCAAGGAATCTTGAGTACAAGGGATTTGAAGGGACTTGTTTATCTCGTCACCTTGGACAACCGATCTTTCACTACCATATCGAAATCCTATTAAACCGTTATTTTGATCGGGAGTATATCATCAATTCATCGTCAAGTCTCAGCACAATAATGTGGGAGACGTCCCTGACTTGGTGATGTTTTTGGGTTTTATTCTACAAAACATTCCGGGAAAGATGGCGAGGGCTCCGGTTCGCGTGTCTCTAGCCCTGATGTTGTTGGGAATGGGGCTTCTTATTCTCAAACCTTCCTCAGTAAACGGAGAGATGGAAGAAGAACTGGGGGAGGAGAGGTCCTGTCAAGGAGCTTTTGACTTATACTTTGTCCTTGACAAGTAAGTGTCTGTTTTTTATTTATGAGTTATTACTTTCTCCTCACTGCACATCACCATGCAACCCGCACATTCGTTTGAGAACGCGGATTGCTCTTATGAGCAGTAAGTTTCTTTCAGTTCTTCTCACAATCTTGAAAACCACTCTAAGACGTAAGACGAGCTATGGCTGTAATACCCTTTCTCTTAATATAGCCTAAATGAATGTATTATATTTGATTTGTAATACTATATTCACTTGGTAATAAACGAAAAAAAACAACGTTATACATACAGTATAGTTACGTTTATTGTTTCAGTATCAACATATGGAATGGGATAGTAAAGTGACCGTTGGATTGTGTAGCCAATATGGATGTAAAATCCTCGTTCATTATGACAAATGCATAAAACACCCCTCCAATTCACTGAAAGCATTGGGAAACAGTCCTTGTCCCCGAGGGGATAGGCAGGGCAGGCAGGATGAAGGGATTGAGTTACCGGCTCCGGACGCTGGCGGCCAAAGCCGCTGCTGCCAGACCATAAGAAGCTATTCAACACACTGATCTGTGGTCAGTATGAGGTTTTTCCCCAATGGTTAAGAATAGGATCGCAATGAGTAAGCTGGTCTTAGATCTGTTTACAGCTTCCTCACGGGTGCATGGAACAGCACGTCTTGAATAATGCCTTGCAGCATATAGACATTAAGTGACTGACAGTGAAAAGGTAGATTTATGGACTTTTCTAAGAATATGTCTGAAGGACGGTGTACAGCAGCTGCATTAAACTTAACAAAGACTGGCTGTTAGAGGTCACATTTGTCTTAGGTAGTTTGTCCTCTATGGCATCCTGCTGTTGATGGCTTATTGTTCACCACAATGAAATCGGGGATAGTCTGTGGATCATTTCAGACACCACGTCATGACCCCCCATCCATGCCCCTGTCTCCATCATGAGCATTTTGTGAAAAACATGAAATGCAACTCTGGCACCTTTTGACAGATATGTATTACAGATGATATGCCACATTTATTTAAAAATAATATTACTTAACCTCATATCCATATTAACTTCCAGATTATAAAAAAAAGTCTGCTATTGGCCAGTCTGATTAACTCAGATTGATTTTGCCAAATAATTCTGCTTTTTATCACATAATTCAGCACAAAAGTATTGGCTGATAGGAGACCATATTTTTTTACACGCCATCTTGCAGGCACCGGACATACCACGAGGAGTCACTAGAGCGTGACAACGAGGCAGCCCTGTCTAACAGTTCACCCATCAACCACGCAAGACAATTTAGCACAGCTTCTGGCACCTCCCTGGGACTGTCAGAAGGCAGCAATTAAGATTTATACTCCTGGACGCAATTATACAAGCTTTACTGCAAAATAGTGGCTTAGAATACTGCGTCATTCAGGGGAGAAATTAAATGAAGTAAAACAACAAAAACATGTGTGAGGGCAGAGGCTCAGCCATCTAACATAATGTGATTTTGGTTATATTTGACAGAGATCCAAAATGTGAGGAGAGTTCATAGAAAAAGAGAAATGACAGACATGTTCAAGCATGCTTAGAATTCAGAAATCTCTAAAAACAGCTTGTCATCACAATCCTGATGAGCTGAACTGACAACATGTTGGGGACTATAGCTCTAACAATATTCTCTCACTAAAACAGAGGAAAGTCTTGCTCCATAAAAAAGGTATTTTTAGGAATTCTTCAAACTGGAACTGCGGAGGAACCTTAGCTGGGAAGCTCTTTCAGTTCTTCAAACACTTCAAATAGTTGTTCAAATAATCTCTTTTAAATGGTCAATTTTGCGTATGTAAATTGTTCTTTGAGGACTAAGAACCTATTTAGACTGCATCAGTTGTCATGCTGGTTGTAGTAGAGTTGTTTCTTGCTTGTGTGGGATGTTTTCAGTTGCTTCCCAACTAAGTTTTCTTTACTGAGCTGGAAGGAATTACAGAACCAGACTTTACATGGCACCAATATTTTCTCCATCCATAGAGCCATGCACACCTGTCACCTGTATCATGCACAACTGTCACTTACATCATGCACACTTGTCACATATATCATGCACACCTGTCACTTTTACACTGTACTACGGATGTATAGTTGTGTAGTTATTTTTATTGATGCGTGTTTTTGTATAGTGTTATTTCTAATTGATTATTAGTTTAAATTATAATTACTGTTACTTCTGAACTGTTAACTGCACTGTCGGGAGTAGGAAAACCAAGCGTTTCATTGTCGTAATTTGTTATTGCAAATGACAAATAAACCTTGAACTTGAACTTTTCAATCCAATAAACATTGAGTGAGAGGTCGTCTTTAAACCCTACTGGGAAAAGCTACTTTGGAAAATGACCTGTGACAGTTGCCATTTTCACACATTAACGTTATAAAAAGAATCTCTAATGCAAATCAGAATTTCTTGTTCATCTGAATAAAGCTACAGCAGTGTAAAAATGACACAGCAGAAAGTAACGTGGAAGACAAAGAGAGAAAGGAAGAGATGTTTTGATAAATGTTCCCGGTAATGCTTGTCTACATTTGGGATCTTTGTGCTGCTTCCAGCATCGGTTGGCAAGCCCCCACTTGTTACCCTTCAGCCCTGAAAGCTGAACACAGACCTACGGTGTCTGGGATGGCACATATTGACCACACCTCACATAAACACACATGCCCGCACACATACAAATCCAGCCTCTAGCACCGTGTATTTCATCCATTGCTTGTCAGTTTGGATGTTCAGGGTTTGGAGCCTCAAGCAATATCTTTCGAAAAAGTATGAGAATGTTTTAGCTGCAGGCTTTAGGTAAAGAAAAGCTTTTCTTTTTTTGTCCTCCCTTGTTTCAACTCTTATCCAACTCTTAAGTAAACTGTTATGTACGTATTTACAACTTGACATTCTAGTTTTGTACACAACACAGTGAAGTAGCCTAACAGAGTTCCTGACAGTCTTACACAGAAAGCCTCCCCTCCAATGCACACACGCACGGATGGCAGGTTAACTTCTCACACAAGCACACTAGGACATTCCTCCTGACATTGACTGAGAGCCTGTCTTAAGGAATATCTGCTGTACCAACACAGTAATTAAACTGGACACTTCCTTCAGAGTTTATCATTAGTTTGGTTTACATACTGAATTGAAGCCATTTACAGGGTTTCAACGTGAAGCTTTAACTAAGATGCGTGTAGCAAGAAATGTATTAAAATGCCCACTCAAAGAGAAAAAAAAATATTTCTGCCTAACCCACTCCCTGAATAAACACACACACTCTCCACGATCACCCTGAATATACACACACACTCTCCGTGATCACTCTGAATATACACACACACTCTCCACGATCACCCCATTCCCCACAGAGTGTAAGCCTGGTGTCCCTCTGTTGCTCATACAGCAGCCTTTTCACTCTCCGGACCCCCAACCTGTTGTTATGTTGTTAAGCTGGTCCTACTTACTAGGACCATCTGTTCCCCCTCACGCAGACAGGCACTGGGGGTGAGGAGAAGGGGAGGAGAGCGGGGGTGGGGTGGGGCTACCAGCTTCCTGCTGGAGGCGGAACGGAACATCTGTCCCAGTCTAGCCCCCAGCCTCCTGGCATTATTAGCATTTAGCATCAGCGTTATTACCAGCAATTAGCCCCTAATTAGCAATATTAGCGTTAGCATCAGCCCCCTGGGAAATGAGCTCATCCAAATGGCTGTGGTTGTATCCTGGATTTTAGGGCTTCACATTCAGAAGTTCTGGAGCTCACACATCACTACTGCCGCATGCTGACTTTCCTCATTCACTCTGTGTCACCTATATAGTGGGTAGTGGATGAGAAGTGGCTCCCAGTTACAATAGTTAATTTGTGTTCTTCCATCAGATCTGGAAGTGTTAAAGACCACTGGCAGGAGATCTACACCTTCGTCGAGCAGCTAGCCCATAAATTCATCAGGTAAGATATATCCCTGCAGTCTAAAATAGTTCAATCAAATCAAATTCAACTGTTATTCTTCCTACACAATGGCAGAACAGTTTCAGCAACCTTCTTATCCCTTTGTAATAGCCAGCTTATTAAACAGGGACTGTCTCAACAATAAACACGTTGAAGACGCTGCCTCTGGTGCTCATGTAATAATGTTGCAGAAGTTCACTGCTCTTTCAACAAAAAAATTACCCCAATGTCTTTCCCCACTGTCTCTGTCAATAAAGGGTTATATGTTTGAAAATATACACAAATACAATCGAGTTGTAGCATAAGGCATAAAAAATGTATGTATTTCATTATAAACGTGACTTGGCCACACTGGGCTGAAATATATTTATATTGACAGAGGCGTTCCATGTGTCCCCTCGTTCACTGACGTAATGAAACCCCCGACCATAACGTGTTTCCTGTCTTTCTACAGCCCCATGTTGCGGATGTCCTTCATTGTCTTCTCCACCCGAGGAACAACTATCATGAAACTAACTGAAAACAGGTGCTGAGATGCAGGGCACTCTGCCATTCATTTACCATTTCAGCTGCCAAAATCTCTCCTTTAAAATGCCATTCATTTACGAGAAGCAGATCAGTAACAGTTTATTTGTTGACCGCTCTCATTTCCCCCTGTTCCTGTCCTCCTCTCCACAGGGAGGCCATTGACAAAGGTCTAACAGCACTGCGGAGAGAGTTTCCAGGGGGAGACACGTTCATGAACCTTGGCCTGGAGAAGGTAACACATTCCCCTCTCAACAGCGAACCTAAAAATCAGTAATCATCCTGTTTTGATGCTGGTTATCAATAGGCTCTTTCTATTCACAGGCCAATGAGCAGATCCACTATGAGAATCGTGGTGAGTGTGCTGTGCCCAGTGATAGCGCTTTGTATCCACGTCTCTGTATATGTTTTAATTAGTGTGGATTAATATGTAGAGGCAGATGTGGAGGAAATGATTGGCGCTATCTCGTTTTAAAGGGACAGCCAGTGTGATCATCGCACTGACCGATGGAGAACTGAATGCGTGGCAGTTTGATACTGCACAACGTGAGGTAGGCACACACACACACACACACCCACAAACATACAGACACAGTTATGACTGTAATTCGAGGTGAGAAATGAGCATGCTGCAAGCACCTCACTTCACTGGAACATGAAAGATGGCGTGTGTGTTGTTCAGAGCTGTGTGTGCCCTCTCCATGCAGGCTGAGAGGGCACGATCACTTGGTGCTATCGTATATTGTGTGGGAGTCAAAGAGTTCAACGAAACGCAGGTAACTCTTTCTTTCTCTCTCTCTCTCACACACACACACACACACACAGGTTTCTGTGAATATCTGCAATGAAACAGATTGTCATCCTTATGTGTTCTTTAGCTGGCCACCATAGCAGACACCCTGGACCATGTGTTCCCTGTCTGGGGAGGCTTCCAGGCCCTCAGGGGCATAATAGACTCGGTAAGTTTGGTATTAATTACAGAAGGTAAGAGATGTACACAGTACATGGATGATGGAACAAATACTATATAATGTAATAACTTGGGATTCAGACACGTGTCCAGTCTCTGGTCAGTAATCGTCCCCAAGTGTAGGGGTGTTAACCTTGGTGTCCAGGATACAATCTGACCCACATACCAACATGGCTACCTAATCATCCCCAGATTCCAACTAGCTCTATCATCCTCTCTCCTCCCTCTAGAACTAGGTGGATGCTGTAAATGTAGCCATGCATGTGTTTTCCTTTTCAAATCACCCCTTTCTTAACTGTGTCTTTTCTTAAAATTCCTCTACGCCATGTTGACCCCTTTGTCTGATATGTTTTCTCCTCAGATCATTAAGAAGTCCTGCATTGAGATTCTAGATGCTGAGCCATCCAGTGTGTGTGCAGGAGGTAAGGGTTGCTAGTAGAATAGTTTGGTAACCATTCTTATAAATTCATTTTAAATATGTAATGAACACAGAGCATATTTTGTTCTATGCAACTGGGTCTCTGGGGAAAATGTAAAAATGAACGACTCCCGACCAACTTCGTACAACAAAATCAATAGTTCATTTGATGACCCCTATCATTTTTATTATAGTGACTCTAATTAAAACGTTGATCAGAGACAGCTACCATGACAGAGACTGAGTTTTGATCCAGTGGCACACATTTTCGGCTGAACAAATTGACTATATGTGGTGTTTGAGGCAGGCGTACGGCCAACCATGACAACACAGAAAGTGACAGCAAACGTATTACTTTGCATGGTCATGGGAAATTAGCATGTGTGTGTTGTGTGTGGTGTGGGGGCATGTTTTTACATGTGTGTGCGTGTGTGTGTGTGTGTGTGTGTGTTTGTGTGGTTCCAAGACAGTCAGGCAAAATTAGCCTTGCATCCGTAAGCCTGGCTGCCTCTGGCCTAGTTTGCCACATCTAATATGTTAAGTAGCTAGTCTGAATGGCCCTGAATCCTCTGCCCTTTCACCCTCCCGACCAGCCCATTACCGTATAGAGAAAGCACTTCTGTTTAATTGGATAACTAGGGGTGTGATATTTCCAGGAATGTTTTTTTTTTGACATTTATCGTCCACATAAAATCGAAGCCGACTTATCTCGTTACTATCCAACATTATTACAGACTTTTCACTACAAGATTGAAATTGTATTGTGTATATACTGTATTTATATATAGTGTTTTATCGGAACATATTCTTTCTTAATTTTTTTGCACTTCTCCAATGTTTTGATTTGAAAACATACATTTACTTCAGCTTTTATTTTAGAGTATTTGTGGAACTATTGGTTTCACAAAATACTAATATTTAGACAGTTTATGAAAATGGTCATCCTATTTCATGGCACCAGCCATTGTAGGATGGATTCATGAAATATGCACAAATTGAGCCTTTATGTTTAGTATTTGGTAGCATACAGAATCCTATTTATGCCTTCTGGATTCTGACGTCCATTAGCCCTACCAGACACTGGGTATCTTCTCTTGTGATGGTCCGCCAAGGTCACCGAGCAGCCATTTTCTGTTGTTGTTTTTCTTTTGTCGTGTTATTGCCATGAGTCTAAGCTTCCACAGTTGAAAAGCATGTTCAATTGGAATTTCATTTCAAGATGGACTTGGCTCTGAAGAACGTCATTGTGGAAATGGCAGTGTGTTTGGAATGTTATCTTGTAAGCGACATCCAATAAGGAGGCATTTACTTGCATTTTGGTATACAATATTTTCTGTATATTTCAGAATTCATTATACCTCTGCCCATCAGCATTTATATTATAAACAAAGACAGATAAGCCATAACACTCCTCCCCCAATTTCACTAAATTGGTGGTATGCTGTGGATGTGCGGCAGCTCCTTTTCCCATCACTCTACCACATTCATCTTTATATCATTGGTCCACAATGCATTTTTAAGGAACACTTTATTAAACCAAACTGGCCATCTTGTTTTGAGGCTATCTAGTGGTTTGTACCTTGCTTTGTAGCCTCTGTAGCTTGGCTGATGATATCCATGCGACCTGCTGGAGAGTATTTCTGGTCTGTCTGGAATTATTTTCTTTTTCATTGTTGAGCATTTTCTGGTCATCAAGTATAAAGGTCTTCTTTGGCCCAACAGGCTGTTTGCAATTACTGAGTCAGTGCTTTCTTTTCTTTTATTCATAAAGTTTCAATTAACTTTTCTTTTTGTTGTGAGCCTATGGTTTTAGCTATGTTTTGTATTTTTGTTTTACTTTTCACCTTTGTAATGGCTTTCATGAATTTAATGGACAGTTGCATACTTCAAAGATAATTGCCATGCCTAGAATCAATACCAGACACTCACACTGACTTATTCCTGCACAAATAGGTGGTTATGTTTAGGGTAAAAGGTTAGGGTTAAGGCTAGGTTTAGGAAAAGAATAATCGATCAGAGATTCCTGAAACTTTCATTTGTATGCGTTTCTGAGTGGTCTGAAAAGGTTTAGTGGGTGTAGACAGCAAAATGGACAAGGTCTGACATTAACTTATTAGCACTTAAAATGTACTCCCATAATTCTGCCTCTACAGCACGTAGCGGAAGAAATTTGCATTCCCAGGACAATATCAATGTTCATAATGACATGGAATATGAGTGTGTGGGAGGGGGAATGTTGGGTGGATGTTGAACAGAGAGAGAGAGTACCAAAGTATAAAAAAGGAAGAAACTTTGATAAAGACCATGGCCTGTATAATAATATGCTAATCAGTAACGGCCTGTCCTTGCCTGGTCAGGCTGTGAGTGGAAACATTCCAGGCAGTCTGATTTACTACTCGACTGATGACAACACTAATGGTCAGTGACCTAAGATGCCAGTTTCAAACACTAGGAATAAGTAGATATAAAGGTTCAGTTGTCAATCAAGAGAAGTATATTTAAATGAGATGTCCGTAACACATGATTGATTAAATTAAATTTGATAAAGCCTTGGACAATACAGGACTGTAGCAAGCAAACCATTCATCTGAGACTTTATTTTTAACTATGTTATTTGAATATTAAGGTACAATTTAATTCATTTTTATAATCTATGGTTTTAATACCGATCAGCATCAAGGATTCAAACCACCATTGGTATAATACATAATATTACAATGTTAAATAACCTGGAATAAAACATCTTCATGTTCTGGAGTAGCCTCTGAATCTGGATGTGGATCTTTATGCCAATTTGGATGCTGTTAAGAAGCGGATAGAGAAGGACAGGGCTTGATTTCTATTTACACTGAGGCCTAATGGAAAAAAACATTTGAGTTAGTGCTGCAGTCCCTTCAGAATTCTGAACAGGCTTTACTGTTTTACTGGATCCCTCTTCCTGCCATAAGCACAAAGATGACAAAACACAGTCACAGTCCGCCAACACACCGACGCGCGCGCACGCACACATATATATATACACACACACAAACACTCACGCACACACACACGTAGACGTTCTTTTAACCAGTGCACAGACACGTCCCTCACGTTGATGTGAAGTGACCAGACACTGGTGCCTGCAAACAGGCCATCAGACTGGACACTGAACGGCGGCTTTACTATCTAACCTGACAGCACTGATCACGGGCACGCGCACCCACACAGGGCATTGATAGGTAGTCCTGCTATCTAACATGACAGCAGAGATTGCTGCTTTCATTAACATCTGACCTCTAACCCGCCTCTTCCTTTCACCCCGCCACCACACTTCGTCTTCCCCCTTTCCCTCAGCCCTATTACTGTCCTGTCGTACTAACTTGATTGAAGTGGCCACATTCGGACGTGCCAAACCCCCTTCATGCACAAACACACCCACACACACACACACAGTCGAACGCGTTACCTTGGTCTGCTGCTGGTCGAACACACACACACACGCACAAGCACAAAGAAGCTGTCACCTTACATCCATACCTGTATATCTGACAAGTGTGTGTGTGTGTGTGTGTGTGTGTGTGTGTGTGTGTGTGTGCATTAGCTCTCGCCCATCACAAGTGGAGAGGAGAAGAGAACGTGTGACACACACACATAGTAAAACAAATACACTGGCAAACTCAAAACACTAGCGAGAGAAAGAGCGGAACAACTTAAAACGTACCTATATGACTCACATGAATACTGGCGTCTCGCTGACATTTCAGAGAGTGAGAATAATATACAAGTTGCATTGGCTCGACCTTTCTGAAACACTACTTTACCCTGGTGGCAAACACCCCCCCACACCCCCACACCCCCACCCACACACGGTGATGTCTTTATCCCGTGAACTTTATTCTCTCTGTATGCAGCTTTAAATGTTAAAGGTGTGGTGAATGTTCATTTCTATTAGCACAGATAAGGCTAGAATAAGCCTCAGTGCACAGTAAATATCACACAGACGCACACACACACACATGCACGCACGCACACACACACACACACACACACACACACACACAGTAGAAAAGCACGTTGACATGCATTCGGCGCCATAGGTAAGGTCAGATGTAGTCTGTCTCTTTTAGCAGCCCTGCAGACAGTGTTCTAAGCGGGCATATTTCCTCCCTCTCTTCAGCATATGCTGTACAACACACCCACCCTGACACACATACACACATTCCAGCATATGTTGGTTAGCTTCCGTCAATGCGCTTTAGTGATGCCTTGGGGGACTGAAAGGTCAGAGACACACACAAATGCACACGCACGTCCATTCACAAACACACGCAAACACACATCACTCTTGGCTATATGGACTGAGATTTGGGAACAGCGGCACTTTTAGCGTTAGCACCAGTGAAGCATATGTGTGGACGCACGCATTCACACATACACACACACACAGACACACACACCGTTAGCACCACTGAAGCATATGCTAGATGTTTCTCTCCTGCTCGAGTTAAGTCTGCCTGAAAGGTTGAACACGAAAAGACCAGGCAAGAAGACAGTCATACACACACACACCTCTTATATAATGTTAGACAGGGGAACATGAGACAAAGAGATAGGAGAGAAGTGATATAGTCTTCCAAAAACATTGGGACACTGGGTGAAATGGAAATAAAGACAGAATGCAATGATGTGCAAATCATTTAAACCTTGTTTTCAATAGAAATGTGTACAAAGACAACATATCAAACGTTGAAACTGAGACATTTTATTGTTTCTCGAAAAATACATGCCTACTAACAATTTGAGGCCAGCAATACATTTCAAAAACATTTGGGACAAAGGCAACAAAAGACTGGAAAAGTTGCGTAATGCAAAAAAATAAAATCTGGTGAAATATCACACAACTAATTAGGCCAGTTAGCAACATGTCAGTAACATGATTGGGTATTAAATATTAATTCCAGAGATGATGGGCCGGTCAGAATTAAGGATGAGGAGGGGTTCAGCACTTTGTGAAAGACTGCGTGGGCAAATAGTGCGAAAATATAAAAATAATGTTTCTCAGCCAAAAATTGCTAAGGGTTTGGAGATCTCATCATCTACAGTGCATAATATGATTAAAAAGACAGAGAATTCTGAGAAATCTCTGTATGTAAGGGACAAGGCTGAAAACCAATACTGGATGGCCGTAATCTTCAGGCCCTCAGACGACACTGCATTAAAAACAGACACGATTCTGTAGTGGAAATCATGGCATACCATACCACATATGAACAAGATCCAGAAACGCAGCCGCCTTCTCTGGGCCCGTGCTCATTTAAGATAACTGTGGCGAAGGGGAAAACTGTCTTGTGCTCTGGTAAATCAATTGATTTACAATTATAATTATATTTTTGGGGGGGATCATGGACACCATGTCCTCCGGACTAAAGAGGAGAGGGACCATCAGGCTTCTTATCAGCATCCGTGATGGAATGGGTGTGCATAAGTGCACATGGCATGGGTGATTTTTGGGAACAATGGGCGCGTCTGCGAAGGCACCATTGATGCTGAAAAATATATATAGGTCTTGGAGCAGCATATGCTGCCATTCAGATGATATGTTTTTCAGGGAAGTCATTGCTTATTTCAGCAATGCCAAACCACTTTCTGTAGTAAATGGGTACTAAACTGGCCAGCCTGAAGTCCAGACATGTCCTCTCTTTGAAAAAATGTAGTGCATTTTTAAATGAAAAATATTACAAAGGAGACCCTGAACTGTTGAGCAGCTGAAATCATATCAAGCAAGAATGGGAAAACATTTCACTTTCAAAACTACATAAATTTGTCTCCTCAGTTCACAAACGCTTAAAGAATATTGTCTAAAGAAGAGGTGATGCAACACATTAATAAACAGGCCCCTGTCCCAACTTTTTTAAATGTGTTGCTGGCATCAAATTCAAAATGGGCTTGTATTCTTCCATAAACAATAGAATTTTTACATTTAATGTGTTCTATATGTTGTCAGACTTTTTGGAAACATGGTTCTAAATTAAATACATTTCAAACCTGTTTGAATGTTTTCTGTTATTGTGTTTGTAACCTTTTGGTTTTGTTCGCTCAGAGTCATTCCAAGTGGTTGTTCGTGGGAATGGTTTTCTTCATGCCAGAAACACCGACCAGGTCCTCTGTAGCTTCAAACTCAATGACACACACTCTCTGGGTAAGTCACGTCAAAATGTATGAGCATTTTCTGTGAAGAATGGGGACAAATGATGTTCTAAGAACATGTTGAAGGAATCTTTCTCAAAAACAAAATATGTTTTTGGTGTGTTTTGATTTTATCAAACCGTTTTGTGAAAGCAGCATTTTTCATTTATGGCTCCAGGAAACCCTGGCATTGCAAGGGCCCTTCGTTTCCAACAAATACACTCGGGACAGTTTGCTTTTGCATTATTGAAGTGGCTATGTGATGATAAACCTGTTCAATTAACACAATGTCATTTTTCTTTAGATGAGAAGCCTGTCAGTATAGAGGACACCTTCCTGCTCTGTCCTGCTCCAGTCATAGAGGAAGTCGGAAGGTACGTTTCTCCTCACACTTCTAAAATGTTCTAGTGTATTCTTCAGTCTGGACGGTTCTACAGGTTTGCAGTGGCAACAGAAATACCATTATTCGCATATGCCTCATTTTCATTGGTGCCAAACACCAGTGCACTATCCCAAAACACCAAGGTGTTTGGTTTCCACTGACACAAAGTGGCACCAGTTGGCCTTGAGCCTGGTAACCCGAATTCTACCTGGCTTGTTGTCCTCATTTGGCATTGTTTTGACATTCCAAATTGCTGTGTTAGGGAGTAGTTATCATTTTTCCCACTTAAACAGAGGAATTTACTTGGATTGTAACTAAGAACAGCATATTGGCCCATTGTTTTCTTGAAACTAAACCTATGTATCGTATGGCTTGTATAAAATGCCACTTCCGTAGCTCCTAGTACAGAAACTAGATAGATAGTATGATACCAATAGAAAAAAGATATTCAATGTTTGGTTTTGTTAGGATTTCTTTTCACCTATGAGTTTGTACATGCAGTTGTAGCAAAGGCCTGAGGTACAATACCCAGTTTCTTCTAGATATCACATTTCTTTACTGTTCATTCGTGTACACGTGGCACACCTGTGTCTCTACATACTAGAATGCCTGCATTTACAGTAGTGTTCTGTATTGGCACTCTTGCAGTATCTTCAAAAGATTCACATTGTTTCTAAAAATAGGTTGAAATAGAATTTGGTCTCCATAATTATTTAATTTGCTGTTAATATACATATAATAATAATAATAATATACAGAACCTTTAAATTTTGCTTCAGAACCTAACACATCATTTTAAAGAAACAGAAATGGCACTGGCAAAATAATTATGATTGTGCTCTATAATGCATTGGTATTCTCTTGATTTCATGATGCCATGCACACATTCAACCCAGCAAAGCAGCCCCACAAACATCACTGAACCTCCTTTGTGTCTGATTCGTTGGGAAGCTGTTCTTTTCTTTGAAGGCTTGATATTTTTCTGTAAAAATTTAAATTGTGTGCTTTACCAAAAATCCCCAAGTTGGTCAGTTTGTGTGGCAGATGATAAAGGTGCTTCGTCAACTATTTGAACATTCTTTCTATATTCAAATTGTTTGAATGAGCAGTTTTCATTTACAGAATCTACAACTCACAAGAGCTGAATTTATTCTAAAGTTAAGGAGAATCACCTATGTGAAATTAATTTTTACTTCTAAAAGGTGCTAATTAATATTGTCCAGGGCCTTTTCAGGATCTCTTTGTGGAATAAACAAATATATTGTTTTTTGTTCAATGGTAAATCCAAGTTGTATTTACCTCCAGAAAAAATGACGAGACCACTGCACCTTTTTCTTTCCAACAAAAATGTTGGAAAGGAAGATTTTGAGTCAGGAACAGAAGAGACCTCTGCAAATTGAACGCTTCTGTTCCTCGCTCAAAAACATCCGTTTAGACTTTTTTGGAAAGTGGTTTCTAAATTGTTTCCGGAGTTGTATATGTGGATACAAAATTTTTTCTGATTTTGCCAGTTAAAAAAAAAAGATTTTTTAATAAAGTTCAAGGGCGCCAATTCCTTTGGCCAAAACTGTATTTGTATAAGGATTTTATTTTTCTATTTTAAGTTAATGGGTAATTTGTGCTCATGGGTCATTTCCACCATCTCTGTCTGCCATCTCTGCTGCTCTGTGCCTCAATCAATGGTCATCTAGAAAGGAAATAAACACTGCCATTTAGTTAGATAAACGCATAGCTTGCAATCCATTTAAAAGATTCAAGAAACATAGATAGTTGCCATACTTGGTCAGGACTTGAAATTGAATCTTTTGTTTGGTGGTAAGCACATACCTTGGCTTAGCTAATTATAAATTAACCAAACAAGGAATCAAAATGAAAGAACAAACATCGATTTAACAAACACATTACCCTTTCATTAATTAACTATTTTAGCCAGCTAGTGTAAAACACAATTTGGATAGTACACCCAGAATGTCCTACCCACCACTAGATAAAGAACGTCCATCGCAGGCCTTGTTTGCACCAATTACTGTTGTTGATTCTGATCTTTGTCATCAGTGGAAGATGGGTTAAATAAAGCCTTTGAAGGATTCCTCTTCCCTCCCCACTGCCTCCCCAAGTTCCTTAGAGTCAGACTTCAAATGAAAACACTAATCTTTGGTTTTAACAAACCACACCAGTGTTTCGGTAAAGTACCGGTGAAAATGTGGCATTAGCATATTTTAACATACCATTTTACCTACTGTAGTGGAATAGTGCTGCTTGTGGTAGAGAACAAAATATAAGGATCCAAACACACAAAATATATGCAAAGTTGACCTTAAATTCTCTTCAGGGGTTGGTAAGCATATATGAAAATGGAATATGATTGGTGAGTGTATAATATACATTTACCATTGATGGACAAATTTACAGTTTCTGAAAATGTACATGAAAATAGAGCAGCAGGTTTAGATTGCAGCAAAGTGCAGCTACTCCGTTAGCAGTTTGAAGGTGTTTGTGTTTTGACACATTATGTGGAAGGAACTTCAGGTAACAGGGGTTTTGATCATGATTGACCTGTATGGCCAGCCTCAGGATGTGATTTTAAAACAGGGGGTGGGAGTTTTCAGCAAAGATAGAAAATTTAATTCTGGCACCGGAGTAAACAAGCCTGACAGGCTGCACACACTACAGCTCTCTGACACCTCATCTGGATCCATCCATTGTTTGGCAGATCAGTGTCCTTGAACAAATTAGGGCCAAAGTCATTTGTTGCTGTGATCAATCAGTCACCGCTAACTAATGTAGACAGTAATCAGAGTGAGAAAGAGTGTTATGGAGGATAAAGAAAATAACCGAGGAGAAAAGTAGAGCCCGCAAACTTAGTTCAATGTGACGTCTGGGTGCACACGTGACTGAGGGTGTGAACAGAGTTACTCAGATCTATCCTTTTCTGTATTTGCCCAGTTCAGCAACCGAGCAAGAGGGACAAATAGAAAACGCTGCCATGCTGAAAGCCTTGACCCCAGCATTTTCCTGAACCACCCCAGGTTTGAGAGCTCCTCAAGGGAGAAAAAAAATATTTACGTTGTGCCGGAAGCTGAAAGCTAGAAGAAACTGCCTCCCAGCCCTGAGCATAATTCTTCTGCTGTCCCTGCAGCCCCAGACACCTCCGGGTGATCAGCTGTCTTGTCGCTGTCACTCAGATGTCTGAAGAGGGCTTGAGCTACTCTTGGCTTGCGGTCAGAAAGACTCGTCACAACAACCCCACGCTACACTGTCTGTTTTCAAGCCATATCAAAAAGTGAGCCTTTGTTGACCAGGGGATTTGGTCATTGTTTCTCAGCAGTGAGTGTGTTACATTAATCCGTTTCTGTCTTAATCCCTCAGTCTACCTCCGACAACTGTTTGTTTCTATTGCTATGCAAAAAACCCAGGCTAGAACGGAGCAGCCCATACCTGGCTGTCAGGTTGCCATGTGCCCGCCTCCCCCACGCCCTATGGCTGTAACACACAATAATTGGGCTGCTTCTCCATTTATGCGGCCATAATGGTGCCCGGGAGGCTGTGTTTTTGCCAGCGCCATTACTGTGTCAGCCCATTAGTATTCACTCTACCAGCAGGACTCAGGGCATGTGAGTGCAAGGAAATTAACTGTGAGCAGCTGAAAGTCCAGACGATGACGCCTGTTATTGTTTGCCCGGATTTTCGGGGCAAAGCCATTTCATTTTTGGAACAAAGCCCTTCCCGTTAAAGGGAAAGTTTGTCAAAAAATCTAATTTGAGTGAAACTCCCTTTACCTTGGGCTGCGTGTGAAAGTCCATGGAGTCATCAACCACAATAAGGATTTGATTCGTTTGCGCTCAGCCAGGGAATTAGCTAAACTAGCATTGGCGATATTCAGGAATTGAAACGTGCGTACGTCCTCATACAGGCCCCTTACCAGCGTGTCGTCGCGAGCGCCGTGCTTTGACCAAATGCGCCACATCGGTGTATCATTCACATTCTCTATTTTTACCAGGACGTCTACCTGGAGGTGCCAGTCAGTTATGTATGTCTATTGACAATGTCAGGGGGCATTTAAGGCCGCCTCCCCGCCACCCCGCCTTCCTGCCACCGTCAACCCCCTAACACGCGCTCACACCCCTCAGCCCTGTCTCAAGACGTCAGTGTTGCTGCTGTCACAGGAATACATGGGGACCGAGAGGAAGCTACGCTGCTTGCACACACAGACGCACACTCACTCACTCACGGCAGGGGGCTGATTGATGGGTGGGACGATGGTTCTGTCACCAGGGTGCTGATCGCACTGTGCCCCCTGCCTGCCCGGAGAGAGAGAGAGAGAGACGAAGAGGGGGAAAGAGTGAGGGAAGAGGGGGTACAGATTTCCCTCTAAGTCTGTATTCGCCTTGTCTTCTTTGTGTGGCGCAATACACAGTGGAACAATTTCAAACTGTGCTCCATTTAGCGAGAGGAAGGGGGAGGTCTCGAAGGATGTAAAACAGGAAAACCCTTTTACCTTCCCCCAAGTTCCATTTCCTCTCCTTCAGTCTGCACCCTCCTTTCCCATCCCCCCCCCGAATGACCTCAACCCCCTTGCCCTTCTTTCAAGCCCCGCCTGCTTTCAGTGCCCCGCTCTTCTTCTGCCTCCTAAATCATTACCACAACTTACTTCCACTCTCTCATCTCCAATATCCACCCACCAGTGGGTTTTTGTTATTGTTGCAACAGTCCCCAGAAACACACATGCAAGCGCTCACACAAACACTGTACATACAGAAACCCTCCTCTCTCCCTGCTCTCATCTGTGCTATAGCTTGCTGGCAGCAGTCAAGTATCTAGAAATACACTGCAGGTTCCATCCTTGTTTTACATTTGCAGGCAGTCAACGATGCAGTCCTAGTAGATCTTGCTTTGATTCCTGCACCGTGCTGTTTGCAGCGATGCATTCTCAAAATGCAGTACAGAGTTTATTCCTATGCCAAAGTCCCAGCGTGCCGTTCCAATATAGGTAGAGGCCGTCAGAGAGCAGATGTTGGCGAGAGACAGTCCAGAGAGTCAGATGCAAAGACTGGAATGTATTACTAACCTATTTCTTAGTAAGGGGCCTTCAAAATGTCAAAGGAGTGGGCTGCTGGACAACTGTTTGCAGTATAATAAATGAGTACATAAAACAGTGATCAAAAGCAGTTTTGTCAAGCACCAGACCTTCGAGCACATGATATCAAAAAGCTGTTGTAATTTTTTTTTTCTGGTTCAAAAGTCCCTCAACTAATTACTGCACAGTTCAAATGAGTGCATATTTCTGATACGCACATACACAGAGCAGCTTTTGTGTAAAGAAAGTGCGTAGTTTTGTTTTGTACATGCATTAAGGTATACAGTAATTCTTGCAAGGGCAGGAATGTGCTTTTCAAGTTGGAAAATGTTTTTGTGGCTTCTGAAATATGTGTTTCATGGGTTGACAGGTAATATAGTGTTGCAGGCTGATCTATCTACATATCAGCATGAATAAGTGTACATTATTGGGGTTGATGGGTAATATAGGGTTGTGTGTGCTGCAGAGTTATCTACCTACAGGTCAGTATGAATGAAGGACTGTCCTACATCACCAGCTCTGTTTACATCACAACCACTGAATGTGTGAGTACAACAACTTTAAGATTTAACACTGAAGTTAAATCAGCATTCATTTCACACCATTCAGCCACATTTCACATTCTGTCACATTTCACGAAACCCTTTTCTATAATTTGTTCTTATCTATGTCCCTCCTCTTTATCTTCTTCCTTCTCTGCCTCCTCTGCTCTCTCTGTCAACAGAGGAGGCTGTGAGTATAGTCTCTCTCATCTGTCTGCAGACACCATAGTGTCCTGTTCCTTAGGACATATTGCAACAGAAAATGAGAGTCTGTCTTCCTTATTGGAAAACATTATGGAAATAACTACAAATATCCCCCACTTTTGGCATCCTCTTGCTTGACTTCTAATTATCACAAACCAGACTGGAGGTCACTTTAACCTTTATTTCATATAACAAGGATTTGAAACCTTATTTCATACGAGTTTATTTTCAAAAATAATTTTGCATTTTAGTTTGATTTTACATCCAGTGATATCTCTCTCGCTGTAGTTTGACGGGACCATCCTGCTCGTCTCGTTGCTGATTCTGAGCCTGTTGCTGGGCCTCCTATTCATGTGGTGGTTCTGGCCCCTGTGCTGCACGGTGGTAAGTATTGCTCTTGCGATCATGATTTGGGAATTGGTGTGTTTGGTTCTGCTTGTTGTTCTGTGTCTCCTTGATTTATCTATTCAACGGGTTTGTTTCTCTCTCCAGGTCATCAAAGAGCCACCGCCACCACCTCCCCCAGAGCCAGTAAGTCACCTTAATGGAGATCCTCAAATTACTGACTGAGATGATTTATTTTTCTGGCCTGTTGCTTGGTTCTCCATTGTGGTGTTCTACTAAATGATGTGGTAACTGAAACTCAACTGTCTCTCTCATATTCACATGGATGTGGTTTTTCTGAACTCTGAACATTTGTCTCGTCTTCTCTCAGGAGTCTGATGATGATGATGGGATGCCCAAGAAGAGATGGCCCACAGTGGATGCATCATACTACGGAGGGAGGGGAGTGGGTGGGATTAAACGCATGGAGGTATACATGCATGCCCGTGCTTGTACACACACACACACACACACACGCACACACACGCACACACGTACACACGCGCACACACACACACACACACACACACACACACACACACACGCACACACGTACACACACGCACACACACACACACACACACAATGATTATAGCAGTACAGACCCTTCTTTGTATGCTGGAATAAACGATAGGTAATCCAAAACTTATTGTCAATCCTATTGAGCGTGGGCACATGTATATATATATATATATATATATATACAAAATTAAGAGACCACTCCTAATATTTATTAAATCAGCATCTCTACATGTATGGCAGCCATTTCATTCCAGTGTTTGTTAAATTCCAACACAGGCACACCACAATCTGGGTTATACCACCAAATAAGTTAAAACATGAGTATTTTGTTTTTGGAAAATTAATATAAGTTTTCTTTTGCATTATTTGAGGTCTGAAATATCTTTTGGGTTATTTGGACCAGTTGCTGTTTTCTGCAAATAAATACTCTAAATTACAATATTTTTATTTGGTATTTGGGAGTCAGTAGTCAGTAGTTTATAGAAAAAAAAACATTTTACTCAAACACGTACCTATGAATAGGAAAACGGATAATTTTTTCCAGAGCTGTCATTGTGTTTATATATATTTGTGTGTATATATCTAGGTGCGGTGGGGGGACAAAGGCTCTACAGAGGAAGGAGCTAAGCTTGACAAGCCGAAAAATGCGGTGGTGAAAATGCCTGAACAGGAGTATGAAGCGTACCAACCCAAACCACGCACACCCAAGTCTCAGAAACCTCCTTCGGAGAGGAGTTGGTACACACCTATAAAGGTACTCTCATACATGCATTCAAATGCAAGTTGAGATACTCAGAAGAACATTTCACAGTGAAGCTGTGAGAAACCATATTGCTTTTTGTCATCACCTAATTAGAAGATTTTGAGTTCTGATATTTGGCAGGCATGTTATGGAGCATTTATTTAGCTTATTTAGATTTGTGTTCATTTTATGTTATTGAAACTCTATCGGTGTTGAGCTTGAAACCCGGAATATATATTTATTATTATGATCCGTCCTGGTGTGGAAAAACACCAGACACTCTATATTTGCTTCCTGCATTAGCTGTTTGCGATAGGATTGAAGTAACATCTCTACCTCTTGCTCCTCTTTCTCAAGGGAAAGTTGGATGCTCTGTGGGCTCTGTGTCGACGAGGATATGACCAGGTATCCCTTATGAGACCACAGGCTGGAGACAAGGTGAGATGCTTACTTAGTACAGTATTACATTGTTATTCAGCTTACTGTATGTAGTGGTATTATTACATGAGTACTCATTTGGGAGATTCTGGAGTTTGGCAATGCAGAGTAAAATTTGTGAATACCACTTTGATGTCTCTGAATCAAGCAATATAAAGCGTATTTTACAAGCTTGACGCTAACTAGCATACAGCCATTGCACTAGCGGTATTTAGTAATCTTCAAAAGCTAAAAAGCATACGTTTTTCAAACAGCGCTCACAAACATTTTATTTCTGATTTCATCTGACTCTGAAGATAATCCCAAACTATCCTTTTGACTATCAGACTGACATTGCATATACCTCCTAGATGAGGTGGGTCCCCCAATATAGTCTGATTCCAGGTTCTCTTTTGTGTTTTGTGATGCTTTTCATTGATGCAACTGCACACTATGGCAGGTGGAAGTGAAGCCATTACATTCATTTACTATAAGTCACTGGTAGTTCCTATAGTACAGCTAGCTTCTCTCTATTGCTTTTACACACACACACAAACACACGCACGCACACACGCACACACACATACACACACACACACACACACAGTTGTTTCCAAAGAAACTGTGTGAATGACCCTCTCATAAATAAGTCCCTCTCACAAACGCACACACACACACACACACAGTCTGAATGAACAGCTAATAACCCTCTTGCTGTCCTACACACAAAGCCACTATTGTTCAGACACAGGGAGAGTAATGTACTGATTCTGACTGTGAGCTGATGTCATATGGCTGTAATACGGACATACATCTGGCAGAAGGTTAGGAAGTGCAGCTCTGTTTCCACCCAATGCTGTGGACAGTGTGCACAATGACTATCCTCTATCGAGAGCCATGTCTGCTTATGGTAGCCTCTCTCAATACCATGGACATGCTTATGAAGTCTTTACATACACAATTTTCCTAGGTTTTCACTATGTAGATAAGGGCTTTGTTATGGTAGGTTTGAGAGATGCTTTTTTAAGTGGGTGTGAAATGTATTTTCTGGATTTTGACAATTATTGGTTATAGTTCCAATTCAGCTCTTCATGCATTATTTGGGGTTTTCCATTGAACTCTGACAATACTTTGGAATGTTTTAAGTAGAGGTCACCTCAAAGCTGTAAAGGGCAATGGGTTCTATGATGGAGTGCAGGATTTTAAACCCTTATTGGTATTTCTTAATTTATGTTATTTTAGATTATGTTGTCTCTTAGATCATTCACAGCCTAATTGAGATTAAATTAGGCCACGGTCATTGTTTTTATTTGTTTGCTGTTGGACATTTCATTTATGTTTGTGGTCCTGGCATCTGGTGCTTTTTTGAAAGTCTTGTCTTACTGAGATTCAGTTTCAGGGCTCTCATAGAATTTGTGCAAAAGATCTATATTCTAAGAATCAAGGGTCTTGGAGTATTCTTTACTTTCAAACAGTGGGAAAACCCCCAAAATATGAAATGATGATTTAAATGTAATAGATGCTCAAAGAACCATATGAACAACCATATGAACATTTAAAGATATGTCTCTAGATTACATTAGAAATCTGCGTCAAACATTGTTAATTTTATTAGGTTTCTTCCTTGGATTTTTTATGTTTTTTTACCCTTCACCCCATCCCCCTCTCTCAGCGTAAGACTGGAAAGTGTTGATATTCTCCTTGCCTAGTCGTGTTTACAGAGAGCTTTATGTTTGAATCTCACTAGGGCCCCATCAAAGACATAGAGTGTTCCGAGTTTTCCGTGGCCCACCTGCTTCATTATGCATGTGGTCAAGATGAGAAACGCAGAACACCAGAGTGATCCATTAAGAGCCTTGAAAGCTCAACTTAACTCTTCCTCTCCTTCCCCTCCCTTCTCTTCCTCCTCCTCCATCTCCTCTTGCCATGGACATTGAAACAAGGACAAAGCTGTGTGTTCTTTAACGTGTGAGTGCGTGTGTGTGAGGTCACAGTGAACACATTGAAATGCGTGAGGGGAAGGTTAACTTTATGACCGCTTTTGTTGCTGTTATGTCGGTGCGATTGTTGTGCAAAGAGGGAGAGGGTTGGGGCACAGAGAGAAAGAGAGACCCCCACATTCTCGATATTTCCATTTTTCTGGTCTTCTTACCATCTCTACATGACAAGCAGCAATTTTTCATTCCTCTTTCACTCCTCTCTTTCACGCAACCTCTCTTTGTCTCTCCATTTTGGCCTTTTTCTTGCACTTTCTCAAAACACTTTTTTGGTCTTTATCTATGGCCCGTTGTTCTTTCCTTGTGTTTTTAAGAGGTGACTGGGTTAGTATCAGGGTTAGATGGGCCTGTCACTGTTCCTTGGTGGTCTAATTTTACTTATTTTAGGCTCTACAATTGTGAGAGCCTCACACACATACACACACGCACGCACGCATGCACACACACACGCACGCATGCAAAAACATGCATATAACGCACAAAGAAAGCCTCACACAAATTAACTATTTTATTATTTGACTATACCTGGAAGGAGTTATTTGCGACCAAAATGTACTCCTAGTAGAAATCCAAATGTCCATAACCCTAACCCCAAAAACCTAACTTTTATCCTGCATTTTTGCAAAACCGTCAATCTAACCAATAACTCTATCCTGAAACCTCAATATAACCCTAACCACAAGCCTTTACAATTGAGAATGGGAGGTCCTCACTTTGCTTGATCAGCCATGTGTTAGTATACTTGGGATGACTTCTGGTTCTTAGAAGTGTAGTAATACACACACAGATGGGCTCTATAGTCACACAGGGGACATTTTCGAGTCTATTGAGAAGCAGCGGTATGGCTGAGAAAGAGAGGGGCCGTAGCGTCAGGTAGAGGAGATTGATGCGGGTGACATGTTTTGGATTTAACTGTGCTGCTCTGGCTGGTGAAAAGGGAGGCTGCAGAGGAGCCAACCAATACCAGAAAGAACATATGGACACAATGGAAACACAAGCTCATGAATACAAGAGACGTAGAGAGGGGTGGTGCAGAGGCAGTGAGGAGTGGGCGGAGGAAATCCCTGCAGTTAACTGGCTTGGGGTTTCAGGTAAGGGAGAAATGTGCCCTGGGATCTAGACGCCTGAGATTAGTCTGGCATGGCCAAGTCTTCTCACTGCATTTGTGGCACATTTGAAATGCTTCAGTTGAATCCGCGCATTACATAACTATCGAAAGGATTCCAACAATTTTAAGGCCATGGACATTTAACGGACATCTACAAATCCATGGTAAAAGAAGCACCCGCTAGGCAGCGCATGACCTCAAACACAGAATGGTACCATTGTTGGAGACAGGCCTGCAATCTGAATGCCACGTACTGTCAGCCTGTGAGCACGGCTGCCAGTTAAAAACAGCAGCATTCCGAGTGCCCAACAACCCCCAAGGCTGTCCAGGCGTGACAAGAGGGGCTAGTATTTTAACACTATTTCATTCAAGATTCAATCCTGAATAGCAATGGATTCACTTAAGGTAACTGGCGTCACAGAGGGAGTTCTTGGGAGGTGAACAGAGGGAGATAGAGTGGGAGGTAGGGAGATAGAGTGGGAGGTAGGGAGATAGAATGGGAGGTAGGGAGATAGAATGGGAGGTAGGGAGATAGAGTGGGAGGTAGGGAGATAGAGTGGGAGGTAGGGAGATAGAATGGGAGGTAGGGAGATAGAATGGGAGGTAGGGAGATAGAATGGGAGGTAGGGAGATAGAGTGGGAGGTAGGGAGATAGAATGGGAGG
>JACXGJ010006917.1:0-32477 GCA_016801105.1 Esox niger
CCCCCCCCCCCCCCCCCCCGCCCTCGTCCCAGAACATTATTCATGTCCGGCCAAAAGAAGAGCACAATCAGACATTAAAACATCTTGTCTGACACAGTTTGGAGCTGATGGAAAATACAACTCTGGCCCCTGTCCTCATAATACCCCCCCTCCCCCAGCCTGTCACAATGAGACGGAGAGGGATGGAGGGGGGAGTACGACAGGCCAACTACCCAACTACCCCATCAGACACATGGAGTTGGCTCAGGAGAACCTTTGTGATGAGGAAGGATCATGCTGTTACACACACACACACACACACACACACGTCCCGTCTCTGGAAAAGTGCATTCAGGGATAGAGTGCTAGCTAGCAAGCAGCTGTGGGGCATGGCTTTAGTATGCAAATCCCCAGGGGGAGGGAAGAAAGGGCCCCCAGCCCCACCAAGGGCCACGCTAGCCGCATCCTGCCCCTGCTGGGGACGGCCTTTGTGACAGTGACAGGGAGAATGAGGGGTGGGGGAGGGTAGAGGAACAAGACAGGAACCCCACCCACCGAAATGGGAAGATGAGCTAAATGGAATTTCATTTCTACAGCCAAACCGGGTAACAGTGGTGGGCGCTGGAACACAACAGTCTAGAGCAGGATTCAGTTTCATCTAAACCGTATAAACTCCCTATGCCCTGTTGGTTTCAATATAAACCGTATATCATTAGCACATACAAACCCCTCCCCCCAGACACAGACACAGCAAAAACACACACACAACACACACACACACACACACTATGTCTATGATGAGGCACATTCATGTTGTCATCCATCATCGCCACAGCTAAGCCTCCGTATCACTGGTGCCGTACGGTAATTTGAGCCAGAATCTCACAGCAGAAGGATCATGCAGCAACAGGAAACAGGACTTACGTGGATTATAATACATGGAAATCTTTTGCAGGGGTTGGCACTTTCTACCAGGGTAAATCAAGTCCATCACTTGAAAAAGTGGAAAACTTCAGAGGCCCTTTTAAACCTTGAATCCATTACAGGTTTGCAGATCTTCCCGGCAACAACGGAGTGATCGAATTAAGATGGGGCATTTGTACACCAATGAGTCATGGTGATTTATTTTGTATTATTGTAGACCCTGTCTGTCAACAGGATCCTACTTTGACAACGGGGTTCAGTGTGGGCTTTCTCCCAGACGCCTGCCTGTTTTTAAAGGGATTAGGACGGCTGTTAGGCTTGCCCATTCCCACACAAAGAACCCACATCACATTCACATGCAGACAGCTTTTGGAAATGCCTTTTGCATATCAAACCCAATATTTTGGCCTTCAGATTTCACATGGGCCATTACATAAAAGGCGATGACGACATGTGGTTTCATCCTGGTTAGGGACTGTCGGAGAGCTCGGACCGACATCAGAGTTGACAGACATCATCCAGACAAATGAATGAATGCACTTTAAAAAAAAATGTTCAGTCGTATTTGGCTCTTCAGATGCAGTTTCTTTTGTAAGCTTCACAGCATGTTGCACTCGCCGGGAAAAAATATATACTCCATTTAATTGAAATATCAAATGCCACACATTCAGCATTATAACCTGAGGAATTCATTTATTCTTGTATGACTGGTTCACTTTCACACCTGGTCAATAAGCCACTCAAATCAAATCAGTTGTGTCTTCATACACAAAAACACAAACCTGGCTTGAAGGTGACTGTTGAAAAACCTTTGAGATATATCTGCATGTCTGATATCCCAACCGCCTACATATCTTTTTAACTAAGATGGGAGTTTGACATACCTGCACCATCTTCTGCATGGAATCTTTGAGATGGAAAGAGCCAGTCTCCAGTCAGATGACATTACCTCACCAGAGGTCTGTCATGGTGAATTATATCCACATAGAGGACTGGGATGATCTAATGAACGTCAAGTGGAGAAGGTTCATCTGGGCAGCACCTTCTGCCCTCGCTCCTCACACTCACAGCCCAGGGCAGATGTGGGCTCTAGGAGGAGGTGCAGTGTGCGCGTGCGTATGTTCAATTACACGGCGGCCCAAACAAATGTGAAATGGTCTTAGCCACTGGAACAGTGGATAATGGTAACTTGGTCACATTAGAAACAGCTGCTGTTTGTCTGCAGCAAAGGCTGTGTGTGGGTGGGTGTGAGTACGCGCCAGACATTGGCCTGCTAATGTCCCAGAATCCCCTCACTCCGTGGTCTCAAGCATGTTACACATAGGATTCTGTCAGGTGGCGTTCCCAGCCCTCAGGGACACTATGACAGTGCGGTAATGTAATTTCAGCTAGCGGTAACATGATTTTATGGGGTTAGTTAAGAGATTCAGGATCTCTGAAAATGTAGTCAAATTATATGCAGTTATCCGGAAATGGCTGTCCTGGTAAATAAATCAATTAAAACTACTAAGCCTTACCGGGTAAATGTTTCTGTGTGTCTGTGTGCATGAACACGCTCAAGTGGGACATTAATGGATTTTTAGATATCGGTTTCAAGACAGGTCAACTACAGCTTCTTGTGGACTCAAAGGAAATCCCAGAAGAGAGAATGAGTGGAGGATGAATTCAAGGTGGACTGAACCATCACAACAAATCTAAATACTTCACTATTTAACTGAACCAAACCAAGTCCCGCAAGATTCCATTTCTCATTCCCATCTCTCCCTTCCTCCTCCCCCTGCTCAATTCTCCACATTTCTCTGACTGCCATGGCGATGGGCCGATGTGCCAACGGGAGGACCAACAGAGGGAGTAGTGGGCGGGGCTGTGGTGTGTTCGGGCGGGTCAAAGGGCGGCAAGCAGGGACCACCTCCCGGGAGCCGCAGAAAAGCCTGCTCCTTTGTTAACAACACAATTGGGACTCGTTTCCCCGGCAACCATGCAGTGTACCTCGCGTGGGGGGAGGGGGCGAAGGACAAAAGACTGAGATACGGCTGAGAGGAGAGAGAGAGGGGGAGGGGCCATCTCCTCCTTCAGCTAGGCGGCCGTGTCATTCATGCAACTGTTTATTAAGCACACACACCAGTTGTTGATAAGCCAGAGAGAGAGAGACACACACAGACACACACACACCCACAAACACTATTCAGTGAGGAGCTAATAAACAGCGTGTTTGACATTAAATAAAACAGAAGTCTATTGTGGCCTGAGTTTATCAGACCGTAACATGTAATGTACTGTCCCACTAGCTACTTGCCCAATGTTACCTGTCTGACTGGCATCTGAGATCATGGACAGACTTTGACATGGATTTACTGACAAAGCAGAGGGATTGTCTATTTTTACACATAACTTTACAAATGTGTTTATGATTAGCCCATGAATGGGAATCTTTCGTTCATAGTGGCTATAATTATTTCATGAATGTAGACGGTATTCAATTCAGTCAGCCAAACTCATTCACCAGAAATTCAATAATAATCATTAAAGTTCATGAGCAAATTATGTATTTCTGGAAAAAAATTGCCATATGTAAGGTTTTTACTGTACTACTAGCATTAAAAAACAATAATTTATAACCAAAACACATCTGCAGTTAATGTTTCAAATACTTCTATCCACAATATTGTGTCTGAGATATTCCCCATTTAAACATTCTCCCGCCTGTCAATCAGTTTACATTAATGCGTAGTCTCCTTATACTCGTTCTGACAGTCGTAGTACTACATCTGTCCGTTTCTTATAAAATTCTCTCCTAAAACAGAGGATCGACAATGCCAAAGAAATAGTAAATTCCCAGCCCTCGGGCTGCTATCGCACTCCAGCACCGGGGTTATACTGAGGTCAGTCAGTTCCACAACAAGCCCCCTAAGGCTGACTGACTCAGACTTTATTTCGAGAGATGTGTAATTTGTGCACCAAATGGTTAGCAACCACAGAGCCAAAAACGTGAAGCCAAAATGAAAAGCACTCTGTATAGAACGATGATTAAATGAGGGCTGGGGTAGAAGATACTCAGCAATTTCCTCTAGAGACTAGTCGGTTATGGTACAAATTTCCCAGCTCCAATGCCATTTACAAGGAAAAGACATGAAGCTTCTTAAAAACACTCCTTCAGAGGGTTTTCTCCAAAGACGGGGATGAAAGGAGGCCATTGGTTCTCGTCCAAGTCCCGATTTCTCCACGCTACGAGACATTCATCATCATTATCATGGTTGTTGAGTGGACCTTATTCCCTTTCAAACCAACTGTCAATCCTCGTTTAGCTTTTTCCTCTTATTAAAGGATCTGGTTACTCTCTCATGGACCGGTCCGCCATGCCAGGGATACTTCAGAAGGACAACGTGCCGATTGAGGCGTTTTGGATGCCTCAGTCTTTATCGCCGATTGGTATTCATGTGTTTTCTAAACATCAAAATAGCTGTTCATTGTGTTAACAGAGACATGCTTGTGAAAGCATGTCTAATCAAACTGAACCGCTGTCTTCAACCAAAACCCCCTCAGAGTGGTGAAAACCCAAATTAAAACAACTATACCCTGGCCTAAATTAAAACAGTAGGATACAATGACCGGATTATAGTGTATGTAGTGCTAACTATATAAGAATTTATTTTCACAAATGCATGCCAGAAAGTTTATGGACAGATAACTATGTTGAATTTGGATTATAAATCACATCTGACGACACCAATTTAACCAGTGATGGTGTGTGAGGAAGGGAATGGAGAACACTGTGGGACATTTAAAGTGATAAGCTGAGTTCACTCACTGCAGCTCTGATGTAGTGTGATGGCCAGGGCATGTGGAGAGGTTAGTTACATAACCAGCACAAAACCCTCACTCTCTCTCCATCCCTCTCTCTCTTCTGTCTATCTCTGCCTCCTTGTCAGGACACGACCAGCAGAGTGGGAACAGATGGGTGGGCTGTGCTCAGCAACATCCTCTCTAGGTCCCATCTGAGCAAGGCCGGGCAGGGAGAACTGGCTGGTGGTGGGGAGTAGGTTTGGGTGGCACGAAGGATTTAATGGACGGATGGATGGATGTGGGGTAGCAAGACAAGATCCAAAGTACTGGATAGATTAGGCTAGAAGGATACCATTAGGATACAACTAATCTAACGAGGAAATGCAAATCCTCACTGATTGAGTTCAAATGCCAACAATGAACCTTGTACAGAGGATCCCGGTGTGTGTGTGCTTGCGTGTGTGCGCGTGTTACAGATCTGTAGATGGTGAAAGCGGGATGATAAGTATGCCAGTGGCTTATTTCAGCATCTGGAATCAAACATTATTTCATACACAGGACTGTATGTTCACTTCAGCACAGTGGATCTAGAGTTTAGTCAAAAGTCAAGAGATCAAAGACTGTTATATAAAAAACAAAAAATCTGTAGAGCAAAAAACGCTTGAAATAGTGCAGTACAAAAGGAAACAACTGTGCAAAAAATTTTACCAATAAAAGTACTTTTTGTAAACCAACACTCACACTTGACGTTTTATAACTTCTAGCCCTCATTGGCTCATGGGTAGTTTAGAGTTACTATGACTGAAGGAGTATGTATCCGTCCCTCATAGCTTTCTAACTGTAAGACGAATGTACCGGATAAGTGAGCAAAATGGCTAAAATGTTCCAAGTAGTTGCTGCTGGGCAGTCCGTCACAACAGAACGAGCAGGTTGCATTTTCCAGCGGAAGCCTGCAGCAGACTAGACCACCACACAATCCACTTCACAGAGTCATTTAATAATTTATGGTTTGAAAAATGCCCCAAAAGAAATTTTAAAAGTTAATTGATCTTATAATGTTTTTGTAATATGTTCTCGGTCCCCTGGGCTAGAGGAGCAGACTAAAAGTAGGCTACCACATTGACATTATCAACATTATTACCAGTTAGCCAGCTATCCATAGTAGCAGTACCGGTTTGGTTATGCCGTCCATGACACAGACTGTCCGCCTATGAATTCATCTCAAACAAGGACCGTATGAAATCCAGCAAACTCCTAGAAAAGGGGTTCTTTACAGAGGGATCAGGTTCCACTTTGCATGGAGGAAAGCACATAATCCAGAAAATAACCCCAAGTCGCCTGAGCATGAGACAAGACAGAACTTCCCAGCATCCTCCCCGTCCCCTCTGGATGGCGCTGAGGTGGTTTTGCACCACCGTCCATAACAATGCAGAGGTCTGAAGGAGTATTTTAAAACTTTTTTGAAGTATTTTTTTGTTTCTAATATTTGCGTGTTCAATGGCTGGTTTATGACATACTATGTGACAATAAATAATGGTTTATAACCGAAAAAAATGAGTTAGTTGTTGGACTTATTGCAACTGTTCTAATCTTTATATGATTTAAGGAAGTCTGCGATTTGAATCGTTGCTACCCCAATCGTTATTCTGAATTAATTTTGTGGGGATGAACAATTCTACTTTGTGTATATCTTAACTGTGGCTGGATTCGAATAGGAATTACCATCACTTGGAAACCAGCTAAATGTGACTTGCAGAACAAATGTCGCTTGTAAACCAGGAGTTACCCAAACCCTACAGTTTGCTAAGCAAAGTATAAAAATTATCAATTTTCAAAAGCTAATAAGGCTCTAAGAAGGCATCTAGAAGAACCCTTCAAATTAGTTCAAAAGAAGAACCTTCAAATGAAAAAACGGTTCTAGATAGTACCATTCACAAGGCAGAGCACAATACAGATGTAGTTCAAAGATCCTTACAAGGAGAGTCAATGTAGAATCCTCAGCAAATAGATCTAAAAAACACCAAACATGTTTCCTCTACTGCAAGCTTAAGTAATTAGATTCAGTCATGGGTAAATACTGTATGACCACATGGTTGGGGGAGCTGGAAAAAACGACTTATGCGTACCCAACAAATTGACCATAACTAAACCCAAACAGAGAATACATTTTCAAATACATTCACACCATCGCATATTGATCTCTGTTTTATATCTTTTGGTGATTTGACAGATCTTTACCTCTGGTTCTACTTGTTTTTTTATCTTCGAATGTACAGTAAAAGAATGCCTTACACTTCATCAAGACACAAAATACTACTCAGACCATTGATTGAACCCAGCAGTATACCATCTCAAGTATTAACTATGGCTGAAATAAATGTAGAGATAGCGTGACAACGAGGAACAAAACAAGATAAAGAGAGAGAAGAAAGACAGCAATCGCAAAGACAGAAAGAACGAGAGAAAAAGAGCAGACAAGCAAAGACAAAAAGCAGCAAGCGGAGAAATGAGCAAGCGCAAGAGATAGAAAGGAAAAACAAAAAGTGTGTGTGTGTGTGTGAGAGAGAGAGAGAGAGAGAGAGAGAGAGAGACATGCATAGCAGTGAGTCAGGGTGTACCTCCATGGCGAGTGCAGCAGTCTGCTGGTCGTAGTGGTTGAGGAGGTTGGGCATGAAGGTGGAGTTATAAGGCAGCCCCTGACACATGCGCAGGGTGATGGGCTCACAGGTGAACATGCTGTGGCTCCCGGCAGCGGACTCCATGGGGATGGCCTCCACCACCCTAACCGACAGAGCAATCAGCACTGACACACACAGTAACCGCAGCAGGCCCATGGCCAGGCTGGGCACAGGCCCAATCATAAGCCTCATACGCAAAGCGGAAAGTCAGTGAGAGAGAGAGTGTGGCTGTGAGATAGGTAAGTGACGGTCAAGCTACGGACTGGTCCGGTTTCTTGTCTCAGAGAATGACAGTTCGTGTCCGGGTAGAATCCAAGATGGCCGCCATGGCTGAGGCTGGCTGTATCCATTGCCTTGAGTCATAGGAGCTCCATCACCTTAGCAGGAGGCTTGGCGTTGGCTCCCTGGCCACTCCGTTCAGATTATAAACAATGGTTTGGATCGAAGAGTGGATCCCTGCAATAGGTGCCAGATGTCATGGGATCTGGTGGAAAAGTAAGCACATTGTAGCCTGGCTAATACATTCTTAGATATACAATGAAACAAACCACAATATGCATTTTCACATTAAATTATACATTGTAATCCTTTACAGGGGACTAATCTGGTGTGGGTGGATGTAGAACAAGTGAATCAACGTAATTAAATTAGTACACCAATTCTATTGCTGCAGTAGTAGTAAGATACCTAGTACAACATTATTATAGCACAACAATTTGCATCTCTGTAAATACACACACCATTTTGGAAGAAATGTAGCTTCAATTAAAGTATTACAATCTCCGTTACCACCACTGCCACATGCCAGCTACCAGATTATATGCACTTTGAAATACAATGAAAAGCAACATTTGACAAAATGCATACCCGGTATAACCTGGCACATTAGGCAAACGACTGTGCGTAATAGCGATTACTGACGTCTCCCGCAGGTTTTTAGCGCATTACATGCTTCGAACCACGTTACAAAACTACCGGTAAATAGAAACAACAGTGTTGACACTTAACTATTGTCGTCTCTACGCAAAGACAGTTGTCCAATCCAAAGACCGCGCGTAATGGACAAACACGTTTTCCGACTAATACAAATGTCATAAAACAGAACAAAAGATGACGGTTGGGCTACTTCATTTGAAACGATAGTGACCGTATGTACGCTAGCCTACCTAAGCTGATTTACTCACTTCAGGCGGATCCCGTATGATATGTTACTATAATACTGCCAGCGGTGTTGCCAATAAATACTGTATGCACTATAAGAAATAATTTCAACAAAAGTGCCAAAAAATCTAATAAGATTTTACCTTCCTGCCCGGGATGATAATTCACGTGTAGGGGTCTTCGACGTTCCTCGAGCCCGTAACAATGAGTGAGGAGCCCACACGCCTCTCCTCCGTCTCTCCCTCCTCTCCCAGCAGGTTTACCAATAGGCGATGATGTCCTCAGCGAGAGCGCGCATTAAAAGCGGACGCGCATCCAATTGAACTCCATCCCGGTTTCAGTTATAAAATTACTACTGCTTTAGTTATGAATGAGGCGCACATACTTTGTGCAGGCCTGAGCAGCTACATGACTACAATTACACCTGAGATAAATCATAGCTAAGCCATCAGTCTCCTTAAATAGAAGTATTTTTAATCAAACTATACCGAACGCAATGTATTATTATTGGATGCAACGTGCGGGGTGTGATTTGCCCAACTGAAAGCAATGAAAACGTACCCATTGTAACCTCATAAGCCGCACCTTGTATTGTATTCCGGTGGCAACAGCGCCACCCTCGCGTAATAGGCAGTGTCTGCGCTGCTCACGTCGTTGCTCTTGACTACGCCAAGCAACTACCGGGAAGGAGTTCGGTAAAGGGAGAGGGGGAGGTGCAGCCCACCGTACACACATTTCTATGGAAACTAGGAAACTGTACGAACGCTTCAAGAACACGGTGACATTTACTGGTAATTCTATTCACAATACTTAACGCGGATGATTCGTGATTAGGATGGTGATTACGTGCTTGTCTCATGCGTCTGAGGGTGGAGGAAATCTAGGTAGGACGAGTCCACTAGTTTTTATCTCTTATTTATTGTCTACATTTTTATTGCCCGGTATATTTAGCCTATATTTTAGCAGGGCAGGTCATTCACATCATTAAAAAAGTGAGATAGCAGAGCTGATTAAGTATTTAGATGTTATGTGTTTTGACAAGGCCTACCCGAACTACACGGAGATATTGCCAGATGAATGCAAAAAAGACAGGATTTATTACAATGTTTTAAACAGACAATGAGGATTTCTCCCTCCTAACAGAATTTAGCAGCTGAGGTCCGGTCCAGCTGAAAGAAAGATGTCCTTTGCACCAAGGGGATCACTATCCTCCGCCAAGATGCAGACCAAGATGAGTGCTTGGACTCCTCTAAACCACGAGCTGTCGAACTGCATTGTAAAGACCACTCTATTCCATAAAAATATAAAGAATGATGATGAGATAAATCCAGTTTTAAAGTAATATTGTACTTCTTTAGGTATTTGAAGAAAGACGAAAACTTTTGGGAAAGTGGGTAAGTGATCCTCTAAAATGTGAATTTATTAACAGATTCCAAATGAACCCTGGAGAATACTTGAGAGATGTAACAATACGACCAGATGGAAACAATCGTTCTTCATGTTGTTTAGAAGTCTGTTTTTTCAAAGACACTTTTCTTACCTCATGGCACCCCTATCTGTCTGGCTGTTAGTTTGACAAGTGGACTGATAGCCAGAGGAAGGCCATCCTACAAGACTTCTTCTCGCTGTGTTCTGTGGGCCAGCTGCGGTTCCTACGTCAGAACCTGACCGAGAGGGTTCCAGAGGAGAAACTAGATTTCACCTCTGTCCTGCCCAGAGTTCTCTCTCTTTATGTGTTCTCTTTCCTGGACCCCAGGAGCCTTTGCAGGTGTGCCCAGGTAGGAGGGCTCTGTTCCCGGGTTGATTGTGTTGTTCATTGATGTAAAAAAGGATTAAACTGTAAAACAATTGGGATTGAAGAATGTAAAGCAAGTTTTTTTTGTGTGTAATATCAAACAGAAATCTAATCAAATGGTATTATACCCTGAAACTGCAGCAGAATGCTAATTTAAACGTTTTTTCATGGATAACAATTCCATAACAGTTACTATTCTTTATTCTAAATGGCCGCCAAAGCTGCAGTATATGAGACCTGTATGACCAAATATAATGTAACTGAATTCATTAAGTATTGGATTTGTAAGAAGCAAAAATGCACTTCAGAGATTGTCATGGCATTCCAACAGTTTGCGCTGCCTTGTACCTAAGAACAGAGCTTAGCTGGGGTTACCTTATTTAGGAAGAGGTCATCATTTCATTGAATCTGTGAAAGAAGAAACAAGATGTTAAGTAATTTATTAAAGAAAAAACATTGTCACAAAGTCAATCAAATGTGTTGTGTTATACTGCATGTTTTATTATGCTTTTACTTAAATGAAATGAGATAGTTTCAATATTTGGGATCTCTGTAAGCAAAGATATGAGGTCCCATTTCCAGAGAACTATTCCATTGACCTCATCCTTAAGTAAAATTTATCACAAAACGGTGGTAAGTTGTGGCAATGAACCACTATTTCTGGACACGCTTTGTTGGATAAACTGTATTGGTTACATTCATTTTGATTATTTTAAAGAATACACAATATCCTCACTTCTAGAAATCATTGTTACCAAGAATACCATATTCCCCATATTGAGTATAAATGAAAACAATCACTTGTAACATGTTATAACCCGTCATCTGTATCCGTGTACCTGTTGTGGCAGGTGAGTTGGCACTGGAGAGGAATAGTTGAGTTGGACCAGATTTGGATGCCCAAGTGTCTTAAACTGGGCTGGTACATCAACTTTGCCCCCACACTGTTTGAAAAGGGGGTCTGGAAGAGACATTATGTAGAGACGGTGGTAACGCTCTATCTGGGCAAACCCAAGGTGAGTGACTGACACTTGAGAGCATATAAAACCAGATGTAAGGAACAGACAGTTCTTGTGACTGTGTGTGTATGTGTGTGTGTGTGTGTGTGTGTGTGTGTGTGTGTGTGTGTTCAGACTCCCTCACAGCAGGCGTTCACCGTCCCTGAGGTGATGTCGGTTAACACCGTCACATTTGACAAATCCACACCCCCCGTCCAGCGAGAGAGGGGAGGTGCCGGAGCCATAATTGGGTCTGGAGGGTCCCAGCTGAAGGGGCTGCCCCCGTGGAGGGGGGCAGACAAACATCCCACTGACACCATACGATTTAATTATCTACAGAATCTGGACCCCACAGAGCAAGCCCGACAAGCGTAAGACTAGGATAGTGCGGTTCATTTGTGGTTCATGTGTGGTTTATGTTTGGTCCATGTGTGGTTCATGTGTGGTTCATGTGTGGTTTATGTGTGGTTCATGTGTGGTTCATGTGTGGTTTATGTGTGGTTCATGTGTGGTTCATGTGTGCGTGTGCTGAAATATAAGTGAAATACAAAGCATTTACTAAACCACTGCATTTATTCCCAAATGAAAGCACAATGAATTCTTAACCGCCCCTGAGGCTACACAGGCTGTATGAAATTAGACCCAACCATCAGCACATTTGCCTTATTAAAGCTCCCAAATGACCATGTAGCTTGACTTGCTGTGGTTACCGTCTGTTTTCCAGAAAAGCGAAGAACAGAGGGGTCGTCAACACAAGCGAAACAAAGAATAACGAGCTGTCAGCAGCCAATTATAAAATTCACAAGGCAAAGTCACTGGTAAGTACCTCTCATTATAGAATGTGACCAGTCTAGTGACCCTCCCTCTCAGACGAGGGAATGTTTGGAATTCCCAGGACACACACACACACACACACACACACACACACACACACACACACGGCAGGCGTCATGCATATGGAAGCGACAGGGAAATTCATGCTAATGTGCTTCCCAGGGGACATTCGGGTGGGTGTGTGTGGTCTGTTGGTGCTAATGCTGTTCTGAGGAAGAAGGAGAGAGGACACTGTCATTCTAAGTGTTTCTGTCTACAGAAATACCACACATTTCATCAGTGGGAATAGCACACAGATTAAACCCATCTAGATACAGTACATAATAGCTTAATGAAAAGCATGTCTTGTAACAGCAGACTTGTGTACAAACAGTGCAGACACTCAACCACCGAAAGTGTTAACATAGATTTTTCTTCCTCTTAGATGTTATTGTCGTTGGACCTCAGTCCAGGTTTAGTTTCTGGAAAAGGACAGCAGCAGAACCGGTTCCGTCCAGAATGGGCCACACAGAGCCTGGAGTACCCTGTCACTAAGGCAACAGCCAAGAGCCTGTCGCGGTCGAGCCAATGGAATGCCGGGATACGACCTGGTCCAGTGAGGTCAGCCGTGCCCACACTCAGTCGGGAAGGAGTCAGGGCATTAACGAGAACACACAGGACAACACCAAGTAAGGAAGATGACTAAGACCCTGCCGCGTACCAGGGTCGGGTTGATTCTTATTTGTTTAAAAATGTATCTATATATTTCCAGGCAATTCTATGCTTAATGGATAGACATAAAGGGGAAAGGTTGCGGGGAAATGGGCCCGATTGGGAGCAATGCTGCAGATGTACATGTGCATGGGAGGGAGCAGCACAGACCAGTGCAGCATCCTAGGTCACCTGACCAGTGCAGCATCCTAGGTCACCTGACCAGTGCAGCATCCTAGGTCACCTGACCAGTGCAGCATCCTAGGTCATCTGGCTGGGATCAACTCTTGAGTTGTGAATTGCAATGGACCATGCCTGGTCAAAGAAGGACCATGTTGTAAAAAGAGCTATCAGGACCTCGACCCCTTTAGGAGGCTGAAAAGGTCAAGGCTAGGCACTATGAGCCCCAAATCGTTGGTAGGGTTCCCCAGAGGTTGCTGAGCCAGGGCCCTGTTCCCTGTCATCCATATACACAAGAGGTGGTATCTGAGGAAGACTAGAAAAATTGTGAAAGACCCAAGCCACCCAAGACACTGCCAGTCATTACTGTTACTGTTAGTTATCAACACATCACTAACCTTAACTATATGTACATAAACCTAAATTGCCTTGTGGCAATATGCATCAACTCTGTACAGGCTAGCAGTCTTGTTCGTATTATTGTTCATTTATTTCTTGTTATTTTTCAGTTTTTTATATCCCTTATATTAAAATGTTCTATTTGTAACTTGGTGTTTTTTGTACCAGTAGTAAGTGCTTCACTGTTAGTCTAAACTTGTTAAAGGAGCATTTGGCTAACAATGTTTAATTTGAAAACATTCTCTTCCGCTGGAGTCTGTGACATCACATTACCTTTTTATTTTCATATTGCGATTGGTTAGAGGATTGTGTAATGTCTGACGTATGAATGACTTCCATGTTTTCAGCAAAACCACTGTTTGAGGGACAGCCTGGAAGGACATCAACTTCGCACGGTGGATCAAATTAGTTAACCATATCGCCACCCGGTGGAGCCATTGAGCACTGCAGTACAGCCAGTTTACAGTAAAACACAGGGCTCGAGCAGAGATGATGATGCACAGGGTCCCCTGAGGGAGATGGGAATATTAGGTGGACGGAAGTCATATTGTGCATTTAGTGACAGGATTCATATCAAATCATGTTGTTTATTTCTTCCACACTCAATTATGGCATGCATAATGTATGGAAATAGAACACTTTGATCTGGAAAATGTATAAAATAAAACAAACGCAGGGGCAGGAAATGTACCCGTTTTTATTTTCAGTTCACACATCCATTCAATATGCTATATAAAGCAAAAGCAATTTTTAAACATTGGACCAAAGGTCCAAGCCATTAAACAACAGTGTTGTCAGTTAAAACAAATCGAATACATATTCAAATATCTCAATAATATCCAACACAGCTTGCATACAAGACATTTACAATAGCATATATTGGGCAGAAGGCATTGTGTGGTTCAATACTGACAGAAGTTTGAAATATTTTGGGGAATTAAACCCAGTATAGTATCAATATCATACTGCATACATTTTAGTTTGACATTTGAGTTTCATCCATGTACAGTATTCATTCATTGCATATACACATTGCATCCATCACAAATAAAAACTATGGCTCACACTTGTCACATTGTATTGTGAAAAAACAGTACAGATTTTTTTTTATCCATGATGGATATTTGACTTTTTTCCTTAAACGTCTGTTAGTAGTATCATAGGTTACAATGATGAGTACACGTACATTAAATTAATAGGGATGTGTTTTAAGCATTGATGAAATTCATACTAAATAGATATTTGGACTTTGTGTGAATCTGAAACTTCTTAGCCCTTTGTCTCATTTCCCATTAGCACAGTAGATCCGAATAATTAACCGAATAATTAAATACATGTAGTTACTAATCCTGTGAAGTTGGTGTCTATATTACTAATTTAGTGACAAGGGACAAGCTGCAATTTACTTTGGTGTGATGACAGCCAATTCTAAGGGTTATTCTATGATGAGGAAAATGTGAAAAGGACAGTTAACAGGATGTTTGAAAAAGTTTAGCTATTTCCTTGTAGACTGAATTCCAGTCTGTTTCAGTTATCATACCAACTTCATGTCACTTATTGCGCTGACAAATGATTGACTTGTCAATGACAAGGGATTGTCTGACTGCCACTAAAAAGATTTTCCTCCAATTCTCCTCTGAAATTATATTATTTGGATTTACCACTGAATCGAGTCAAAGAAATACACCATTACATACAAGTTGAATGCGCTTCGAGAACCCATAATGCCCCTTTGGTCAATCTGGATCAAAATGAAACAATTGTGCACACAGAAGATCAAAAAGTTCAACAGAAGTAACACTGCTTCAGTATCAGTCAGAAATGTATGTATTTAATCAAAAATCAAACAAAGCCAGCCCAGCTTCCAGCTGGTGTATGGACTCCAAACGTAATGAGTCTCTTAATATCACTGACATCTTTGCACATTTGGTAGTCATGGACAAATGTGGGACAATGCTTTTTTTCTACAGGATGGCACTTTGTATTTTCTGAAATGGTAGTGTACTTTATTTGGATTTCTTTTACACCCCACCAGGCTGACTGTGACTGTAATTCAATACGTCAACCTAGAAGTGTACACTTGTTGACACCCCTTAATAGGATGGACAGGTAGGTAAATTTCCTGTCATCTACCAAATACTGACACCGATGCCGCAGCTGAGGGAAAGGGTGTCCCACATGTACACCAGATGACAGTTCAAATCACCCCACATCAGCCCCGCACCCAACCTCCTGTAGAACAGTGGAGGAAATAACTGTCACTTAAAAATAACCTCAATTTATATTTAAAGCTGCTCATTAGAGCAATGTTTTTCTTTTAGATACTAAGACCCACACACACACACACACACACGAAAAATACACTTCAATCATGATAAACAAAAACAAACAACATTCTGGGTGCCCTTCCGGTCATATAGGTTAAAAAAAAAAACATTTGCTTGATTTGTTTATTTCTGAATGCCTTACACTGCCTGTTCTGTCATTTACTTGTCATCAAAGCACAATGTCCGCCAACTTACTGAGAACAATATATAAGGCCATTGTCACTTTTTCCCTTAATGCTTTGCCATTTTCCAAACCAACCTGTAGCTTTGATCCACTTAGGCACTTCTGGAAATCCAAGAGGATTTGATCAGATTGAACAAAACGTTATCTTGGCGCCTGTTGATAGGTGAGGTGGAATGTTTTCCACCATAGCGCTTCTATCCATCCAATCAGATCTGCAGGTATGGCTAGGGATTAGCCTGGATAAAATCTGTCAGTGCCATCTTGGTAACAATGAAAAAGCATGGTTGTCAGGAAAACAGTGCAAACTGATTCGAGACCAGTTAAGGGGTCTATTTGGAATTCAGCTTCCGTTGATGTTGAAACCACCATTAATGAAGCTCCTTTGATATCACCTCTCACTCAAAGGGATAAACTAGAGTGGCTTGATTTACTGAGTGCTGCTTGCAAAGGTCAGTTCGTAAGGGCAAAACGTATATCTACAATTTTTCAACAAAACAACAAAAAAGGCAATTTCTGGAAAAAAGGTAAAAGGTACATGTTCTATGCGCTTCATTAACTTGGAGGGAATGACTATGTAAATACACAAGTATTAACATCAAGCCTTTTAAATTATGTAAACATATACATCTTTTTCTGAGGTCAGTACATGGATCCTCTTTATATTAAAACTTTACTGAAGCATCGCTCGGATGTTCTTTGAAGTGGACTCGTCATTCAGGTGTTTCGTGGTGAACCTGGAACAGAGAGCAGATTGATTGGAAGCAGGACATATACGTATACAGCTAGCTGGCAGATGTTTCCTACCAACATGTGTCATAATACAATGTAAATATACACAAGAGGGAGACATGGTCTGTTTATTAGAGGATGGTCTCCGCACCAGGAGAACTAAACAGAGGCGTGGACAGTGACTTACTTGAGGGCATTCAGGAGACCTTCAACATTATCTGCCGGTTGTTCTTTCAGAACCTTTATGCATCCCTTCATCTGACAGGAAAAAAACAACATCAACTGACCTTGGAAAACAGGCATTCACAAACATTATCAATATTCATCTAGATGAAAGCAAAACACACGTGCTCACATTATGATCCAATTTAGCCTATTGCAGAAACAGTGAATAGCACACGTGTGTAGACTCAGGAAATGAAAGGGGATCTCACATCGATCTTGGAGGACTTGTTGAAGGCTCCGTTTGGATGGACGTGGTCGTACAGGATGATGACTCCCACCATCACTCTCATACAGAACAGTAACGTGTCCTCACTGTTGAACCTGCTGGTGTAGTCTCTGTAGACAAACCACGGTGAACACGGAGGTTTAGTGTGTGGCGCCGCTAAACAGACTTCAGTACATTGTTGATGGGGGATTGTGCTCCAAAACCAGGCCACTCACGGTGTCTCCAACATGACTTTACACACGCTGGCCATGGTGCTCAGAACGTCGGTGGTGTTCTCCAGAGGTAATGTCTTATTCTGGGTGGTGGAGGCAGGAACATTTGGTGACACATATCAACATAAGCCCAACCTGCCTTCCAATCCACCTGACACTGAACACAGCGGACCACTGACACGGGATGCCATTACCAACTAATGCTTACAGAAATCCTGCCCAGCCTCTTACCTCGGTTACGAAATTAGTTGTTGCTGTACTCAGGGTTTTCAGCATGGGTGTGGCCTCGGCGTAGAAGAGGGACATTCGATTGGCCATTTCGTTGTTTACCTCGTTCTCTATATCCAACTAAAGACGGGGAAAGCAATGCATGACAGTCAACTTCAGGTCCATATTTGGCTGTGAAAGACAGCAGTTCAGACTGCTACACAGGGCAAAAACCAAAAAGCTCATAAAAAAACAAGGAACGGGTACCATTCCCAAAATGCTTAGGTTTCTTAGACACCGCCGGCGCCAGGACTGAAACTGAAAGGGTTCTGGGCACCCTTGACATGACGGACTCGACAGTGCTTATCAAACTCACATTCAGGTTGTTGATTCGGTTTCGACTGATGGTCCTCCTGTAATAGCTAAAGTCGTTCTGGATGGCAGGAATCCTCATCTGCAAGACAACACCATCCTTTACAACCAACATACACAATATATAAACAGTTCTTTACCAGAGGGAATGAAACGGGTTCATAATTCATACGGGTGCGCAGAAATGACCAATAAAATCACATTTTGGAATTTAACATGTTTTTAAAACTGCTATTTTATGTTCACAATGATTTTGATCCATAACTGCTGCTTGTAATGTAACTGAAGCAGCCTAGTGGATATGGCGGAATGGAGGTTCAGAAGGGGTCACCGGTCAGCCGGACCTTGAGCTCGTCGAAGCGCAGGGTAAAATGGAGGATCTCGGCGAACTGCTTGGCCAGGGCCTGCTCCTTCTCCAGGTGCTGGGTGGGGGTGTAGGGGGGACATGTCAAGGACTCCAGCAGGCTCTGAAGGGCCCTCTCTACAGGGGGAAACATCGATATTAAACACGAGTGACAAGGTAGTGCCCTCTTAATGAGCCAGCAGGAAGGAGGCTAGAAATTCAGAAAAGAATTCAAACAGGAAAAGAAAGATAATAGCAACAGTACAGGAACTAACGGCAGAGCCTATATATGAACATCCACATTGTGATAAATTACCTGAAATGACGCAATATCACAGAACAACATGTACCAGCATATATTGATTGGTCCTTGACAAAGGCTATTGATTGCAACTGACAATATACATTTACAGTTTGGGTTTACTTTCCCAGCTCCAAAGCAATATCATAAGTGGATTGGCTGTAGGCATTGTTCCGCCCAGACTCACCTAGTCTCAAGGAGAAGTTGTAGAACTTCTTCAGTCGTATAACTAAGGGGCACACGGAGTTCCAGGCTTGCTCCTGTAACTGCATGTCACTGGGATTCTGAATGGCCTGAACACACAAACCAGGGTTAAAACATAGGTAATATCCTGTCTTCAAAGGGTTAATTGATCGATAAATGTTGGCTTATTGGTGAAGTATAATCCAGCATGCCTACATCCCGTATCTCCTTTCCTGCTCCTTTGTAGGCCTGTAGGTCAGCTAGAACGCTTTCTGAGTCCTGGAGCACGGCGTTCACCTGGTTCCATACCTCCCTCTCACAGTCTGTAGGCTGTGCGTCTGACACAACGACAAGGCGTTAGCTGGGCACATGCGCACAAAAAAAAACTGGACATGAAGCTGGTACAGCAGGCTGGGCAACGCCGCTCCTGGAGGGCCGAAGGGCTGGGATTTAATGACTTAACAGACCCGGAACGCTGCGTGGTGAATTTAGTCAATCACGGAACTGATCGGCCTAGTTGGCCTGTTGTGGGGCCCAGTTGGGACAGAATCCTAACGTACCCGTGTCACTCCAGGAGCAGGGACCTACATGCCTGGAAACATTCTGCCCTAACATGATCATGAGGTGGTGGGTTTTACAGGATTTTGGGATGCCTGCATGTTGGGGGAATCGTTTTAAAATCAAAGCTAGTGTTAAGGGGAGGCTACACAGCGGTTACAGAGCAGCACAGAAAAGTGACACGTCCTCGTCACAAAGCCACATCAAACTGAGACTCACAGCTCTGCTCTTTACAGAGGAAGCTCTTCAGAATCCTGCTCCAGGCCTTTTTATATTATAGTCACAAGATACATATAGAGATATAAAAAAAAAAAGTCATAGATGTGACTGTTTAGCCAGTAGGGTCGAGGCAGTAACCAAAAGATGACTGGTTCTAATCCCGGAGAGGACATTCTACCCTTGATTAATGAAGTTACACAATTGTTTGCGTTAATACTCTCGGTTGCAGAGAGGCATCTAAAATGGCTGACTAAACTGTAATGGTAATGTTAAAGGCACATTTTACCCTCCGACATGGTGACAAGACCAAAGAATATTCTAGAGGCATAACAGCCAAAACAGTAAATTTAACACCACTTTCTGATGCAGTATCTATTTTGAATAAATGTGGAGAAAGAAATGCAGGGGCAGGGCAATGAAATAGTGGAGATCTAGCCAGGCAACCGGAAAATTCCACATGTAAATGGTAGGATGCATGCACAACCAGATATTATAATTCACGTCAACATGTTAGTTCTAACTACTTCTGGGTCCAGTCGGCAAGAGCTCTGCCTCCAGCGATTATTCATCATTACGAATGTATTCCCATCTTGTGAAGTCCAATTCACGCTTATGGCCTTGCCTCATGGCAACAACACTCTGTAGACTCGGTAGAGTAAAACACGTCTCACCAAGACGATCTGCTTCTTATCAGGCCACTTGGTCAACCAGTGTTAAACGGCAGCGCCTGCGCTTGCAGGGAAACATATTTAGCACAGTCTTGACTGAGCTTGCAGGCGGCGACCAAACAAGGAGTCGTTAAAGCGCGATGAGGCAAGGCACCAACAACCACAGATGGTTAAATATAAAACACGATTAGATCATTGCGTTTTGCTTTATGATAATTTGATAGATAATGCATCAATTGTGGTCATCAGACAAGGAAAATTAGAAATGCTGCATGCAAGAGATGTCAGTTTTCAAACAGATTTGACTGAGATGATAAGACTTTAGACAAGCAATGTGATGTTCTAAAGCAGAGACTATTTAACGCATGCAGGTGGATTAGTAAAAGAGCCAGAGTCAATTCCAGTTCAATTCAGCTGATAAAAATATTCATCATTTAAAATACCCTCTCATTAATGGAATTAGAAGTCAATTGAAATGGAATTGTTCCTCACCCCCATGTTAGTAAAGAAGCTCTGAATAAAGATATAAGAGAGTAGAACCCAGGCCAGGCAAAAGGCTGTGCTCACTTTCAAAGTCAAGGAAAAAGTTTGGCCCCTGCTCAAGCTCAGTACAAGTGAGCACTTTTAATAGATTCCCCATTTGGTTTCTGAAAGAGAGAAAAGCGAGAGAAAGGAAGAAGTATGTGGCATGTTAGAAAGCTAGCCATAGAGAAAGACAGACGACTCCAAAGCTTTCTCCACGAGTGACCCATCGATAAAAAACAGTCTGATCATCTGAGACACGGAAGAGTTGTGTGGTTACACTAATTGGAGCTGAAGGAGGGAAGAGTTGTGTGGTTACACTAACTGGAGCTGAAGGAGGGAAGAGTTGTGTGGTTACACTAACTGGAGCTGAAGGAGGGAAGAGTTTCATAGTTACACCTTCAGACAAACTCCTGCACATTCCTCCTTCAGACTTACTTTCAAAGTCCAGGAAAAAATGTGGATAGTTCTCTATTTCCCTTGTAAGGACTTTTAGAAGATTACCCATTCCAGCAAACCTGATAAAAAAATGAAACAATGAAAAAAAAGGTCAAAGTAAATATTCTTTGATGCATTACATACATTTGAATATATTTACAATTAGATGAGCCATGTGAAACAACATACAAGAGAAAACTGTACGACAACATTTCAACTTGTTCCTCACTTTTATGAAATGATAACAGCAGCAACAATAACTGTATAGTGTGAAAGTCAGAAATGGTATGGAAGAGGTTCTCCCACACAACCAAGAATATAAACTCTTCTAGGAGCTTCTGGCAAACATTCCGGCATAATAGAAATCCCACCCGTGTGTGGTACAACTTGGGTAGCCGGTCAGCGTCCTGTCCTTCTCCCCGTGTAAACAGTCATGACATTCAGTTTGTTTTAATTGCGGGTTAGGTGCTTATTGTATAACACAGAGGCTCCTCCATGTCTCTCAGTGAGTGTGCGCGTGTATTTTCAGGACTGCTGAAATTAAGGGGTACGATTAAGGTTATTCTGGTCTTTAAGAGTATGAAGGAGCGTGATCACAGCCTCGTTAAATCAAGCGAACGGGGTAGTTTTGCCTTAAACACTAGCTAAGCCAGTCTGAAGGGTTACACTGAAAGGCAACAAGAGGTAGTTATTTCCAGACGATGGGCTAACTTAAGCACCGCCTTGGTGTTGTCCCTATAACATGTTTAAACACCAGGCTAGCTACTTCAGAGGCTAGTGGAATTGATTACTGTTAAAGGGCGCAACAGTATCCAGCATGAAGAAACCTATAGGGAGCTTAGTAAGACAGCGCTAACCAGAATCAGCACAAGGGCCAGTAACTGCCTGCGGCTCCATAAATCGTTCAGTCAAACTTAAGATAGAAACTTACAAGATCCATGCAGATACCTACAAATGATTAAATGACTTGGGGGAAGTAGTTAAATATCCCTTTAAGGCAGGATGACCTAAAGCAGTCACAGCTGGGCCAAACAGCAAGAGCATGAGAGGAATGAATGACCAGGTGGAAGGCAGAGAAGATCAGGGGTGTATCGATTCTACTAAACAATGTTGTTGTGGCCAAACTACCTGCATTTGACCAAAGTAAACTGTTTGAAGAAAGGTTCTGCAACCAAAACACTGTTTAGCTGTTTATCTCCCTACACCAGTATTCTTTTGCAGGGTGATTTGTGAGCTGAGGGCATTACTAAAACAGACTGTAGAGAATATACACACACACACTAGTTACACGAATGTGTCCCTTTTGATTCCAGACAGATTCTACCAGATTGGTGATACAAAGCTCTACTGTTAGACTGAGCACGGCACATGATCATCACGCTTTCCATCTCTCACATCTCTCTTATTGTAGAAGGAGGCATCTTGGCATCTTCATATTTCTCAGAATTGAATCCACTTCGTTTCAGAGCACATGACATTTGTCCACAAGTGGGTGCTGTTGGTCCATGTTTATCCACAGTATGAAGTACAATAATTCAGAATATGCTTTGTTTACTTTTTCCCCATCTTTCATAACATCAGTAACTGTACAGCATGGCTGAATGCATTTGAATGCACTTCACATATTAATTGGAGTCATTTAACACAGTGGTTCTCAGCCAGAGGTTCTAGGACCCCTGGGGGGGACATGACCTTTACACAGGGGGTGCTGGAGGAGACTCAGAACCATAGGCTTGGATCGGTTTATACACTGTTAGTTAAATGTATGTGAACAAGAATTTATGCCAGGTTTGTGATTGATATACACAGTTGACATGTTCACTCATATTGAAACGATAAAACGGATAAAACACTACTAAGTATTTCAGCTATGTAAAAATTTGAAAATTATAACGCGCACAGTTACAACACCGTCAGAGTATATTTACCTTCCAGGTCAGGGTTTTGGCCAAAGTGTGGTGTACATGTTTTGCATTGTGGTGCAACGAGAGTTTCTTGTTGCTATTGTGAACTGAAAATTGCATAATTACATTTACATGAGGCTAATGTAATTTACATGAAATTCACAATTCACGTAGTTTAGGCAGGCTTTTGCAGGTAAAACAAACATAAGGGAGAACCTCAGAGGGCAAAATTCAGCAAGTAGTACAGTAACCAAAAAGGTTAGAAACACGGACTACACAAACAGGGTTTATAACAGTTCATACAATGAGGAAATACTACAAACATGCATGTCTTTTATGCCTGCTGACTGTGTAAAAGGTGAGGAGCCTTTGGGGTGTGTGTGTGGTACAGTCACCAGGCCTTCTGCTATCACACAAGGCCTTCCCAGACTAACCCTCAGATCATTGTGACTGAATGAAAAAGTAGAGGAAAATGCCACTGTCAAAACTATTCTTCAGCGGGTTTGAACCTGAACACCAGTGACAGTGATTTAAAATCGGTCCCCTCCATCCAGGACTGGACTGCGCCAACCTAGAAAAACGATACCTCCCTAAAGAGTTCTTAGTGTATGTAGACATACGGTCTTCTGCCAACCCCTGTTCATCATTCTAACCTGTGAATTGGGACAGTTCTGTCATTTCCCATACATCGGCCACTGAATATCATTAGATTCTTAACCAAAATATTGTAAAGCAAATAAAACAACTGCTATACTTCATTGGCTTAACAAATGTACACAGCCCCTCTCCCCCTGAAGTAGTAATTACCCCCTTGCATTCTGTAAGTGTGACTCCCCTAAAGGCTGTGGCACTGTGGCCATTGTAGGCCTTGGCCTTGTGACCACATGGCACTCGTCTTAACTCCAATCGCAAACTCACCTCAGGCGGTGTTTTGTTGACCACACAGGACTAGCGTTTAGCCTCATTGAATCACATAATCGGAGCTCAGAGACAACCAGAAAACGGGATAGAGAAATCGCTAGTGTAACTCAAAGATGCATGTGCGCAAAAGATAGCCTGCACAGCATACCCTGCTGAGAAAGTCAGCGTGAAGGCAATTGCTAAACGGGACGAAGCGCTAATTAAGAGGTTGTGGGAGGACCAAGCAGTTAATTCTCTGTTACTCAAATGTCACAAAGCAAAATCAGTTCTGCACGGAAAAGAGAGATGTCTCAACCACTTGGAATGTAAGAATTAAATCAATTAAGTTGGTTTTCACATTGTCTTTCATTCCCTCGGATTGCCTTTACAAAAAAAATGAAATTTGAAAACCTGACAATTTACAGTGAAAATAAAAGAAAATCCTTTTTCAAGGGAGAGTATATTCCACTTAAGGCCAATATCACTCATGCAGAAATTATTATGCCATCCTACAGGCTGTGTCGAGGCAAAACTAGGACTCCCCTTTACAAAATTGTTTTGATTTAAACTGCTGTACACACAAAGATATATTTATAATGCCATTTTCTGCCTTTCATTGAAAATAATTTATGTTTTTAAATCACAGAGCTCAACGAGTGTTCTGTGGGTACAGTGTGAGGTTCCCTAGCGAATGGAGTTAATGGAGCTGCAGGCAGCAGCCAGGATAATGGCTGGAGTCATTAGGAGCATTTTACAATTTTATTTATTTCTGACATATGTTTTATTGAAAAGCCATACAAGTGAACCAGAGGCAGCTCACTGCTGGACCACCCAAGGCAAGATTAAGGGCATTTTATAGACAAACATGGTTTCTAGTTAAAGCAATATAATAAATACTTGGTTTTGAGAATAAAAACCTTTTTGTATTGCAATACTTGAAGACCATTTCAATTCAGTCCATGGATTAATGTGGGTAAGTAGTCTAATCTCCTGAGGCAATTTAATTTGTTGGCAGGTATTTAAAAATCACTAAGTAGTCAAACTTCCCATTTGTAGCATTTTCACTAGAATCGACCTCGCAATATTCACAGTCCTATTGGCATTGCAAGTCAGTGTTCTGAATACTGATCACCAAGCATGCTGCAGAAACACCAGAGACCGCAATCCTATCCAATAATAATTTGAAGTAAAAGTGCAGAAAAAAACATCTTCCTGACACACTTTTTTTGTTAAACAAGAAAACAAAGACATGCAGGACATTCCTTGCCAGTACCATTAACTAGGACACAGGCCAAAATGAACCCATTAAATGTAGATATGTTTCTACTTATTGAAAGCAGTTGCAAGACCTTATACATTTATTGTGACCTTTGAAATTATGATGAGGATTTTTTGGTTTGCAAAAAGTCATTTATTTTTACTTAGACTTTCATAAAGCAGATCCCCATTAAGTGTGATTAGTCAATCTCTAATATGTACTCCGCAAACAGCTTTCTGATTGAAACACGATTAGGCCCCTAGATTAAATGGATGTTTGCCCAGTAAAGAGGGGTATTAACACATTATGCTCCATTGAGATTTCACACAGCTTGGTGATGTAGCTCTTCGTATACTTTGCAATTTTCTCTTCGATTAGGGCAATTGTACAACTACCACATGTGCTGAACATGTAGGCTAAGAGAAATTACTAGGCCATTCGGTATGCGTTCAGCTGCTGATCACGTTTTTTGTTGTTTTATTCACAGTTTTTTACCAGGTAAATATGTTAAGTCCATCTCATTTACAGCATTGATTTGGGAGCAACAAGGGTTAAGCCTCACGCAGAGAGAAACCAGAGAATTTCACTATGTAGGCTCTGGGATTTGAACCAGACACCTGTTTACTGGCCCAACACTCTTGACCACCAATAGACAATGGTATAATCCGATCGACCAAAGTTGGTGATAACAAATCATTTAATTTATTGCCGGGCATAACCACAAAGTCTTGTCGCGCTACCTTCCCAATATCCAAAGTATATTTAAAAGAGAGTGGCATGAAATATGAAAGCTATGTTAAATGGCAAGACAGAAATCAACAGTGATTTAACAGTGTAAATATCAGAATGTTTTCCCCCTTTATTTCTCTGAAGTGTGACTGAGGTGTACAAAGCAAACCAGATGGAACCTTTAAGAACAGAACATAGGGACCCTTCTTGTGGCAGGTTAAGGATGCTGGACTTGTCATCACCTTGTGCTGTATAGGTAGAACTGTCTCAGTGTGATTGAAGTCAAAACAAGCAGTATGCTAAACAGCTTTACACGCAGTTAGATTTGAAACAGGCTCTGTTCGGGATGCTTTTCTACAGAAAATAAAACACAACACCAACTTACTCCTCTGGGTCAAAGCCTAGATACCATTTTGGACATTTCAGAACTGAGTTGCTAACTACACCCTGAAAGGCAGTTGCCCAGATTGCAATTCAGTCCTAGTTCTGGGTTGTTAGGTAGGCACAGAACAGGAAAAAACATTAAGATACAGGAACATTTGAATATTCCACAATGAAAATATTTTATAACGATGCGCTGAATGAACATCCCTCTAATCTAAAAACTAAATTTGGTTTCCGCACAGCTTCAGTTCCATCTGTACAACCCACAGACATATATAACTGTGGCAGCTACTATGCAAACACTTTTGTCTGAGCAGACAGCGTGACTGTAAACTGAAAAAGAAAGTTTGCCACCTTCTATAACAAAGAGCCTGATATTACACTAAATGGGATCTAATTCAAATGTGAGTCGTAATGTGAAAACTAAAGCAGAACTTGTACAGGGCTGTAAGGCACCAGTCAGGTGTGGTGGAGAGCTCAAGGACTGTATATGGTGCTCTGGGATTCCATGGATCAATATTATTAGTCATTATGACCTAAAAAAGGCAGAAATGATGATAGAAAGCTGCTCAGACAGGCTTCGGGTTCTGGACCAGGTAGGTCTAAACAGTAATGATGACAAACTACTGGACCTACCGTATCTGGTGGAGAACCTTGCTTCCCTTCTAAAGCATCCACTTCTTTGTCCGGCGTTCTGAAAAACAAAATCCAAACGTTTCGTCAATATCCGAGCGCGCTGAACAGTCGACTGGATGTCGGAAAGCCAGCAACGTTCAGACGTGTCAGATCCACAGTGAAATATCGTCGCCTGACCACATGATGTGGTGCCTCTGGGGCAGGAGGGTGTGTGTGCCTGAACAACGGTACGTTTCCGTTGATCAACTTCCTCTTGGGTAAGACACATGACTGCTAAATTATTCAGGAGGGAAAGCGATAGCGCCATTCAAAAACCAACAACAGCAGGCAGACAACAAATGTATACACATCTGTCAGAGGTGCAGTGTTAACTAGGCCATTAAATATAAAGCACTGACCTTATCCGGGCCTGGTGAAGCCACACACAGACACCTAGAACCTTGTAGTGATAACTGATTCCCATTCAACATCCAATCGGTCCTAAACAAAACCCTAACCCTCACCCAAACACCAAATCCTAACCCACAGATAATTAACCACATGATATGTCCACTACACAGCTTGGCTGTCTTGAATGAGTCAGATGTAAAGCAACAATAGTGTCACAATCTGTTGGCCCACATACTGTAGTCTCGCTGTAAACAAGCACGACAGACAAAAGGTCCTGTATCAGGACGGTGGCGTACAGTATAACACGTCTGTGACGGGCCTGGAAAGAGAACAGGACGGTTTCAAGGAAGATGAGCCATCGCAGATCCATGACCTCATCTTGTTTACCATCATGTCTCCCAGATAGCTCATTGGCATTTTACCCAGGATTACATACAAACGGAACCCGCGTTCAGCAGACCACCGGATCATACAAGGCCACCCATTTCCAATCAAATCCGAGGGAATGAGGCTCCACGACTATCGCACAGCAGTAACGTGGAGGTAGAAGCTCTAATAAAATCAACGGTTATAAAGACCCACAAAGCATCCACATGCTATGGTGGTTAAAGCTGAACCCTTAAAAGCAGAAATACATATAAGTGTTCAACCAGAGAGCCAAGGTGGGAAGCAGACAGAGGGATAAGAGAAAACAAGGCCGCTGACCTGGTTTCACTGAGGCGAGAGAAAACGTCAACCCCACAACCCACTACCTGCTTTGTCAGCTCACAAACACACTTACATTTCTGTATTGGTGAGGAACAAAAGCCGCAACATTAAAACAGTTAGCCAACTATACATACTCAACAACAAAAATCTGTGAAATATTACTAAATTCTGAAAGTCAGGGAAATAAATCCACATGTGAGCAGCAGTTGCAGAACACTAAAACCAGAGACAGACTGACACAGTGATTAAACTGACAGTTGAATAAACGGGTGTAGATGCTATAAAAGATTCTCTGTATTTTTCATTATCAACTCATTTACCTCTATGGAAGTTTGGCCATACAGCCCAGCTCAATTATTCAACCCAGTCCCCCATACACCCAGACTTGTGCTCTGGCCCAAGCCCAGAGCCTCTGGTCCTAATGGCTGTGCCTTAAAGACAGATGTACTTTTTCTACTTCACTTCCCATCTGTCACAGCAAATAGCGCTCCCCGTTTCTCCCCAGCCCCTCACCTCCATTAACCTGGTTGTCTGTGGAGCAAGGGAGGAGAGCTGGGATGTTGAGGTCTGGGCTGGTCCCATGGGGACTTCTGGAATGATGTAGTAGCACCCCTTATATGGTCACAGCATACATGCCTCAGCACATGAGTGGTGCTTCACCAGACACCCTCAGTTCCACATTGGTTAACATGAGCAGACTTCACACCCCGCCACTAAGAATACACACCTACAACACACACCTACAACACACACACCAGCCTCTCTTTCACCTTCACTCCCCCACAATTTCCCTGGGCTTTTGGACTGATGGAGAGATTCATCTCGAGTTTCCCTGGCAGACCCAGCAGGCCCTGAAATCAGGAGAGACGGTGCGGCTCCCAAATGGCATCCAACTCATCATTGGGTGCACTACGTTGGCCAGGGTCCGTGACAGTAGTGGAGTGTGCTGAATAGGGAAGAGGCTGCTGTCTGGGAGCCACCCAGAGTGTCCCACATAATAAACATGCTTTTCAGCAGAGTGGAATGTTCTGGCCCGGTGACCCTAACACTGGGGTAACAACCCAAACAGAATGCTGTACCTGAGTAAAGAGAGCACAGAGACAGCTAGATAGTGGTGTTATCGCAGGCTGCTGATGCTCCATAACATGGTGAACCTTGGCAACTGGGAAGCCCTTTGGTTAAGGCATAGCGGGATATCAAAGGGTCTCTCTAAACCCCCATTGTGTCTGTATTTCCTCAGGCCGTAAAGAAATTCTGGGTCTGAAACAGGACTAATGTCCATCACTAGGAGACCAGACGCGTCAATCAAATAATCTTTAGCTGAGTTAGTGCAGCCTACTGCCCTCTAGCAAAATTACATTATGCTTCATTGAAATCATGAATAATTATGTCAAGTATAAATAAATTGCATCTTTCTAATTTATAAAGCACATGGAATAAAACCATGTAGCATGTCAATCAGCGTTGTCTGAAAAAGCTATTAGACCGGATCAGCTTCTGCTCTACTGTCAGCTCCTTAAGGAGCTGACAAGTGTTGTCCACATTATGAGGACAACACTTCCTCATAATGTGTCTTCATGAGGAAGTGTTGTCTAGGGGAAAACCGTGTGTAGACCGTCACAGGGGACAGTTTCTGCTCAGATAAGTGCTGTTAATAAGCTCATAACCACTGACTACTAAGACGTCAACACACCAAGAGTAAGAGCGTGTTATTAATCCAATCCAGATGGACTGGTCAGGCAGGGGCGGCAGTAGTGTAGTGATAATGGGTGATCACCGCTGACCTCTAACCTTCAGGTCTCCTCACCTGTCATGAATTTATGACATTCATCCATGTCGACGCCACGGTCCTCCAAGTCACAGACGCCACGAACCGCCTGCAGCCTCTGTCGGGGTGCTAAACGGTTGTCATGGTAACTGGAGGTGGCTGGACAGGGGATACAGTGGACATTATAGTGGTGGAATTAAACCTGGGGGGGAACGCACACACCTCAGAACAGCTCTTTGTTCCTAACAGCCAGTGACGGTCAGCAAAAAGGGAACGTACATGCGGGCAAATGACTTGTGACAGGATTTCTTCAAACAGTGCCTTAGAAAATCTAGACCCAATCGCAGAATCCAAACACCAAAAGAGAATTAATTAAATATTTCAAAACATTCATCTCTGTTGGGAATCAGCAAAACGCTTTGAAAATATACAGTATTTGTCTGTAAAACAGGAACCGGGTGGTTTGGCCGTCTCACAGCAATATCTTCAAATGAAAGTATAACAGCTTCTGACACAAGACAAAAATAACATTCACAGAAGGAATCAGGGAAAATTTTGACAACGTTCTGAAGAGGAAACGAGAATGAAGTGCCCATTAAAATCAGCCATCAGCTAATTTCATATTAGAAACCAGACAAGCGTATAATGTCATATCTGGGCTTCCGTCAGCCCCTCATAGCTAAGCGTATCCTTGCTCGACGCATTGGTGGCGGAGATGTCCCGAATTGACTCGTTTTAGTTCAGCGCTTCAAAGTCAAACTGTGTAACAGAACAATCTTCAGTCTCATGGTGGTGTTTCGTAGGGAATATACGGGTCATGGTGCTGTAGATCATTACTAAGAGTTTTGTGCTGAACTAGACTGCCCCAGGTCATTCATTCTACAGTATCTCGAGTAAAATGATTTCTAGAGGACACAAAACACAGAAATCACACAAACTAAAAGGATTCCAAATACTCAAGCAGACATCAGATAAATTAAATCCAATAATGAAAGAAATAAAATGTATTGGTCTAACAGATCTTAGCTTCACCCAAAACCTAAATTAACTATTGCCCAAGTACAAGGTAGCATATCATAGCTTGCATAACGATATCATGCCTTTTCTCTGCTTTAGGCCAATACCAATCACTTTTTAGTTGCTGGATCAAATACTGAAGCATTGACAAAAAGGCTGTTATTTTGACAAAATAACAACAACTAAAAATATAATAAGTTCTCAACTTTGCACCTGATGTGGAAGTGTTGTTTCTGATTTAAAAAACCCAAAGTCAGTGCTAAGCAGCACAGACAGACAGACTGGACTCCAGTCTGAATCAACTGGCTGTGTTCCAAGCGAGACAGACGATACTCCTATTCTGCTTCTTCAGATTACAGGGGAATTCCATTCAGTCATCCCAGACGCAGAAGTGACATTTGAGGAACATCTTTCTCCAAAACTTTCAGAGATGTTTGAGATGGTGACAAACGTATTGGCCATTCTAATGACATAGATAGTGGTATTGTTAACACAAAATTACAAAATTACAGACATCCTGGTAAAAAAATCTAAACAATTTTATTAGTAATTTTCAAGTTTCGCCTAATACGGTCAATAATTATTGCAGATATAAAATATGAATGTTTTTATCCATAAAAAGGATTCTCTGACATTTAGAGAGAAAGTGTTCATATTGTAAATCTCCTACACCCGAATGCATTCTGCACAGTAGGCTGGATGCCACTCATCTTATCTGGTGTTGAATTCCTCCCTTGGCACTTCTTGCACACTTCTGAATTTGATTGACCAGATAATGGAGCCAAATTCTCTGTACCGGTGAACAGCTAAGAATGAAGACAAAATAAAAACCCTGCAGCTATTTAAAAACATATGAAGCGTAAGTACAGTACAAATCAAGCAAACAATCTATATGGCGGAGTGAGGAGTAAAACAGCACAAGTCCCTGCGGCCACAACTAAAACACACAGGAAATGTATTGAGAATCACAATTTAATGGGCTAAATTCAGATAATGGCCAAACCACGCACTGGTCTCCGAGTCAGAACATTTTACATAAGTACTGGTGCCCATTTAGGGTACTGAGCCCTACAAAATGAATAAAGCCACTGGCAAAATATGATAACCGGATAGTGTCTGCCAGGAGCAGGACCTCCAATCATGTATGTCAATGTCCATGAAGTCATGCCTTCAATGTGGACAAGCAGGGTCACCTTGGAAGGTTGGGTCTTGGGGTTAGAGCATCTGACAGCAAACTGTAAGGCTGCATGATCGAAGCCCGGAGTTAAAAAGGTGAAAACCCTGGGGCTGAAAATAAGAAGGCATGCTAACGGTTCAGGCAATATAGATAAAATTCCCAGAGACATAAAAGGGACATGCGTCAACAAGACAACTGGGTCAAGGGTATAATAAAGAAATAAAGCACAAAACCTGAACCGCACATTGGCAGCACATTCTCAAAGGTCAAAGAACCACAAAAGGTGAAACAGAACACAAACATGAACACTGAGAAAGTAATAGTCCAAATCATGGGAACAGAATCAGGCAAATATTTACAACGGATTTTATAAGGCTCCAAAAACTGCTATGAAGTACTGTAGAAACTGTGTGTGTGTGTGTGTGTGTGTGTGTGTGTGTGTGTGTGTGTGTGTGTGTGTGTGTGTGTGTG